>JAYESA010000002.1:202655843-202708343 GCA_036927795.1 Iris macrosiphon | reverse complement strand
ACAAAAGCGAGGACGATCGGTCCCTGCGGGATAGGGGCGTGACAAATCATGCCCTACGACTTGCCATCATTACCTAACTAGGGTTATCACAGTCCTAATTACTAACGCATACAGTTTGAGATTCCTTACAGCCATATGCCCTATAGACTATCCGAATTATCCAGACGAACGGGCACATAATATAGGTTTATCATGTATAATTATTTTTTTGTCTTTTCTGGTAGTGCAACACACGTCGGTGTACTGAAAGTGTGCCCCTCACGAATGAGAGATCCAAATCCATCAGGTATCGCTGGGATACCGTGATTTGCATTTAGCCAAAAAAATCTCTCTAGATGCTTTTTAGATTATTATTCTAGTTATTAGCCTGGACAATTATCAAGAATTCTTAACCATGGTGCTCAGGAATCTGTCTTAGACATGATGCAAGACAGGACAGTAACTTGACAGGCACAATCAAAATTAACTACGGGGATACATGCAATACATGTGCTACTAATAGCCTTAATCAGAACAGTTACATGAATTCTCGTGTCATGGGTGCGCTATGTTGAGCCACTATCAGGATTATCTAGATCAGGAGTATCAGGGTCAGGAGTATCAGGATTATCATTACAGTATCAGGATTATCAGTTCCATGTCAAGATTCAGGAGTTCATTAATAATGTACAATCACTAGATCATGTCAGAAAATCAAGATCAATATCAAGAATACATATTCAAGAAATAAACAGGATTAACTAAAATAACAGAATAAAAGAGAACCAGAGAATCATCAAGAGTTAAGCATAGTAAAGAGAATACTAGCATACAGGCGCATAAATCATCAATTCATGATTGGCACATAATCAGTCAAGAAAATAAATCATTCGCGCATAATGGACAAAAACTACTATTGGCGCACAAATAGCCAAAAATAGTTTTGGCGCACAAATCACTAGTCCGGGCAGTTCTTGTGCACTTTGATACAAAAGTGCTCCGAGCAAAAGATGACGCACAAATCATACCAAAGTGCACTTCTAGGACCTTGACGCACAATGATAGAAGTACGCAAGCCAGGAGCTTGGCGCACAAATCTATCATTGGCACACAAATGAAAGTACTCAAACTCTTAACTTGTCATCAAGTATGCCAGCAGTGAGGTTTGGAACACAAACAAGCATAGGAAGGTCTACTAAAAGATAAAACACAAGTCTCAAGACATAGCACAGTAGTCGAGACAATACTGCAGTCGAGAAGATAATTATCGAGAATGATCAGAAGTCATTGCTTAGTCATTAAGTAATTATAAAGGGCTACAAAGTGTGCGTCGCTGGAGAATGCCACATAGTGCGCCAGCACAACAAAGTGCGCCATTCTCCAGAAGCAAAAAAGTATGCCAGTAGGGAAAGTTTCACCAAAGTACGCCAACTATGTAATATCTGCAAAGTGCGCCAACTTGGCTATTAAGCAGTGGCGTATATTCTTGATGACTTGCAAGCCCATTCAAAAGTGCGTCAAGTAGAATTGACATACTTTTGAAGGAATTACCATAGTACAAAACGTACGTAGAAGTAGAGAAGTGTGCCCAAACTACTCAACATATCTTGGCGCACTTTATAAGGAATTTATGAAACACACACACGTGCGCTTACTAGAACTTCGCTTTATGCGCCAAGGGTTCCCTGCGTACTTTTTGTATGCATTCTCAGGACAACTTTGCATTATCCGACTTGATGTTCTCAGGATCCATGAGCAATCTAATTCAAGAAAAATAAAATCATCCATGAGACAAGTTCTAAGTGCTACCTAAAAATAAAATCGATCAAATGATTAAAACAAGATATACTAAGAATCAAAGCAAGATCCATGGTTGTTCCTTCGGTTGGCAAGATGTACTTGCCTACGAACAAGTTCTAGCCTAATACTACCAAGGTCACCCACGGCCAATGCCAAGCTCGGCTGCTGCTCTCTGCTGGAAAAGAAATGAAGAAGGAAAGAGAAATGAAAGAAAAAAAAGTGGAGGAAAGAGAATGAGATTGCTTATATAGGAAGAGTTAGGATTGTAGGCATTGGATCATAATCCATGTCCCTCACCCGAGTTCATCACAGTCATATACCAAAAAAACCAAGGGACCAACGGTCCAAAGCATGCAACTAAGAGAAACTTACAAAAATAACCTAAACAATGCATGAATTGACAAAAAGCATGATGTAAGCAATTAAACAATAAATGAGCTATACATATATAATAGGCATATATCGGATACGTATACTAGAACAGTGAGACGAGTCTCACAACTTCTCTCCAATGAATATTGTCAAGACGGATTTACGAACCAAATTTCTGATCAGTTTTTAAATGATGGTCTTATATGCTTTATAGAAAAAGAGTTGTTTAGTAGTATCACAAATGATGTTGTAGTTAAACACTTTCAAAGTATGGAAATTCGTAGTGAACATTTATGAGATGTAATGCTTTATTATATGAAAACACGTAGAAACTAATTTCTACCCTTTGTATTAAGAATCAGTCATTTATTTGGGGTTGTTTGGGGTGGTCGGTTTGTTCAATTTTCAGTTCTGCACTTTGTTCCTATATATTCAATATTTTGGGACGTTGTTTCCGAATTTTCTTATGATAGTGTCCCCAGTAGAATGTCATCATGGATCCGCCACTGCTAGTATATAGTAAAAAATAAAATTAATAACATGAGAGCATCATCTTGGGTTCTTGACACCTGCAAAGTAAACCTAAACAAACTCGAATGGACTTTGTAATGTGGAAAAGTCTTCCTAGCTTGAAGAGAGGACCAAGCGGCATACCGCATGCCATGTGTCCTCCTATGATTGGCCTCTCAAAAAAAAAGACAACTGTCCTCCCCTTAACTTGAAAAAAAAATTGACCAATCAGAAAACGACACGTGGCACACGGTCGTTCGCACCCTTCGTTCTGTGTAGAAGCGTTCTAAAAGCATATAACTTTTGTTAAATTTGCACAATCATCTTTGTTAACTACACAACATACATTTTTGTTTGGCATACACCTTCTACTGGGCCAGACGAATGGACCCGATCCTAGCGCCAAATTCCGGGTCCGTAAAACCTATCACGAGTGCACGAACACAAGCCACTCGCTGCCTCCCACTTTCCATATCAGCACGTATCAATGACGTCTCGCGATCCTGGCCGTCCCACACAGCTCAAATCCAACGGTCCGTATCGTTTTCCACGGCAATAATTGGATCATGAAGAAACCAAAATAAATCAAGAAACATAGCGCAAGATCACGTTTTCGTCTCTCTCGTTCTCCTCTCGTCTCTCGATCGAATCAGTGGTAAAGTTGGGATTTTTATTATTAAAACAGCGACGATTTCTTGATTTATTTGATAGATCGGATCACTTCGAATCCATTTACATAGAATTTTCGATCTAGTTTTGTTGTTGTTGTTGTTGTTGTTGTTGTTGTTGAGAATTAGTATAATAGAGAAGTAATTTTGGTTTCAGAAGGTGCTCATTGATCGAAAAATTATAAGATTCAGTAATAATTTGTAGTTATTCATCGTCACATTTGTAGATTTGTTCATGGAAAGAGTGAGATTTGTTTGTTTCGGTTGAATAGATTGACCAATATTTGTTGGAACAGAGTAATTTTAGTTAATTTCTTGCAAATATATGGATCTATGCTTTTAGGGTTATTTTGGAAATATCCTGGATTAGCATTATTTTATTACATAGCATCATCAAAGTGGAAGAGAGTATTGCAAGAATGATGAGATTTAAAATCCATTGTTAGATTTGATCTAGATTATTAAAAAAAATTGGTTGAGTGAAGGTTGTGTATTGACTGTTGTTTGCTGCTTCTTTCCAGGTTTTTAGCTAAGAATGGGTGTTGCACAGAATAATATTGATATGGATGAGGGCACAGTGGAGATTGGCATGGGTATGTAATGCCTCGACTTGAGTTTATTGTTTTAGTCATAGTCGAAGCCTTATATAATTTTGGTTTATGTTTTGGAAAAGATATGAAAAAATAGCAAATAGAAACAAACACAAAGCAAGTCCGAATCGACAGGCATACTAACTATAATGTCAAAGCTAAATTTGATGGGAAATGGAAGAGTCATACAGCGCACAGTTACTGGGGTTCTCAATAATCCTAGGGTAACCAAAACTGCTGACTTGGGTGATCAAGATTCTACATTATGATGTTCAATGATATCAATCACGCAATGATAAAGAAGAGAATAATAAAGCATACATGAGAAGGTGGTTGCATGATTTGGTATGGACTCTTCTCTACCAGAAACACACACAAAATAAGACCCGCTCTTAAACGGACTGCTACCCCAAACAGCGTATAGGTTAAGTCTACCCCTTGTACTGTACACCTGGAAAAGAAGCATATTGTACATGTATCACATATATAAGAGAACCACAACCTAGGTGACCGTGATATGGAGTCAAATGTTGATCATTTCTCGTTAAAGCATTAATAAATTTTTGTGGTAAGAAATTTCAGTTTTAGTTTATTATTCCACTCATAAATTAGATGTATTAAAGATGCTAATCACTATTCGAGTAAGAGAATGTAAACTTGACATAGTTATTCTGGTTCTAGACATTCTCCATAGGCATAGATGTATGATACTGGTAAAATACGGAAGCAACCTACTGATGACAAGCTGATAAAGTTGCCATAAGGTTATCTAATCATAGTGACATGAGCTGATGAGGTGGTAAAATGCTATCTCGTTGCACTAAGACCTTATGTCTCTTAGATGATGTTCAATGCAATTGATTAGCCATTTTCCATTGATGAAAGAATCATATAGGCAGGAAATGCCATCAAGTGACAGTTGTCTTCATTTTATGACGGCACACCAACAGGAGGTCCTCTTGGTGCAGTTGAACATAGGAGGTTAGTGTGCAAAGTTTAGTCTGCATTGCTCACCTTGTTGAAGTTTAGTCTGCAAGTCTTCCCAAAGCATAGTCCACAAATCGTGTAGCCTTCTATTAGGTGTAAACTGCAAATGCTGAATGTTATGGTAGATGGTACCGAGTGGCTTCTGGCAGACCGTAGGTTGTGAAATTAGAGTTTGAACTGCTCACTGAGTCACTGATTAGGCTATGAAGGAGGCTACCTGCATAATTGTAATCTCATAGAGGTTTTCAAACAGAATAATATCGTTCACACAGTGTTGAGGCAGCTGTGTAATTGATTTTTGTTGCCCAGATTCTCTGATGTTTGTTGCTCTGGTTTTAATCTCTGCATATCAGTAGAGCTGGATATCCCCCTTCAAGAATTATTAAGAGATACCACATACCTAACCACTTCTTTATGTCTGTTGCACTAAGTCTAACAGTTACGGGCTCTTAATCCTAAACCTCATGCTAATCCTAACATTTTAACTCAAATTGCCTTTCTACTAGCATTTGTTCTGCTCAATACTAGTGGGGTTTTAGAAAGATTAACATTTTCTTGGTTAAAAAATGAGTCACCCTGCGTTACATGACAACTTAATTTGACGAGAGTATGCATTTAGAAGAAATAACAAAATGAGAGGGGTGGCAGGGTCTTGATAGGTTCTGAAAATGTAGGAGTGATATGATTCATAGTCAAAACTTGTAGGTCTTTGGGGTGGGTGGGTGGGTGGGTGGGTGTGTGGGGTGGGGGGGGGGGGGGGGGGGGGGGGTTATCGAACATTTCCCTTCATCAAATATGTGGCTTACTAGACGGTCAGATAATGCGATTTGTGGTGATCTTCCAATATAAAATTAATCTTGACAGGTTGGGGGCACTATTGATGATAGCTATGATGTGCATGCCTTGGAATCTTGGATACACAGATCTTTCCTCTTTAACATTGACCAGATTATCAACTGCAATTGCATTCAGTGGGAAAAGTTCAAAAGCTAAGACTTATAGCTTTACAGGGTTTGGGGTGGTCATGATAGGTTTTGAAAATGTGGGAGTGATCTGATTTTTAGCCAAAAATTGTGAGTCTTTCTGGTGTGTTGAGGGTTTATTGAACATTTCCCTTCATCAAATTATATGGCTTACAAGCCACAATTTGAATTTAATCCGATTTGACCCCCTTGACGATCTTCCAACATTATCTTGATCTTGACAGATTGAGTCATTGTTGGTGATTGCTATTATGAGCACTTGCTTTGCTAGCCTTGGATGCAAACATCTTTCCTCTTTGACATTGAACAGATTATCAATTGCAATTGCCTTCAGTGGGAAAATGTTCAAAAACTAAGACTTACAGCTTTACAGGAGAGTGCCCGCTGCATACACAAGAAATTCCCTTGATGTATCGTAAATTCTACTGATCCAGAAATGGATATGAGTTGCTGAACATTTGTCCACATTGTAAATGTTATCCGTCTGATAGCGAACAAATAGCACATATCCTTCCGTATTGAATAAATTATGCAAAATATATAGAAGTGTGTCGACACCTCTCGTCATGGATTCCCATGTTATGCAAACTGTATAAAATGAATGTTTTGTTTGAGCATTGCATACTGGCTCTGAAATGAATAGAAAAGGTTCACTTGCTGGCATTCCAGAAATTCCTCATAAAAGAAAGCATATAATGAAGAGTTGGAACATGCTTCTGCAGATTACTCAGCAGAGTGTTGCTACAGATACTTCACAGATTATAATGCAAAATGGATTTTCTTTGGTTATTTGAAGTTGTTTCTGTTCTATTTGTTAGATCCTATGGAATGTTAAGGAAACCTTTTGCTCCTTTGTGGTGCAGAGTACAGAACTGTTTCTGGAGTTGCGGGGCCTCTGGTTATATTGGAAAAAGTCAAGGTATATATCATTCTAACTCTATAATTCTATCCCATCCCAAGTATTCTAGACACATAAATATTCTGTTATATTTGCTTAAATCAATATTACCTCAGGGTCCCAAATTTCAAGAAATTGTTAATATAAGATTGGGGGATGGCACAACTAGGCGTGGTCAAGTTCTCGAAGTTGATGGGGAGAAAGCTGTTGTGCAGGTTGGTAATTCTTTCTTACCTTCTCTACTTGTGATATTTTTAGTACTAGATGAAGTATGTTGTAGCTGACATTTGCACGGACATACGACATGACACAATATGGACACAGCAACATGGACACTGCACCGATTTAGGCTGTTTATTTAGGCTGGGTTTGAGATTGCTTATTGGAGGCTGCTTCAGCTTTTTTTCTCCTTGGAAAGCTGTCCAAGGCTGTTTGGTAACACCAGCTTATCAAAAATAGATTCAATTTTGGCACAGCTTTTGATAGCAACCTCCCATCTGCTGCCAAAAGCTGCTTCTGCTGTGGGCTTTTGAAAAGCAACAGCAATCCAAAACCAAGCCTTAGTGTCCATGTTTTGTCCCGTACATGTCCTGACATGGACACAGACATGCTCTCAATTTTGGAGAGTCTGTCCATTCTAGGCTGGAGCTATGCATCTTAATTATTGGCTCATAATTTTGCCCTTTTGCATAACTTTTCCCAATAGCATTTTCTTTACAATGGTGAAGACATCCTATTTTCACTTGAAGTGTTTGTATGTGGCCTCCATTTTTTGTTTGACATCATATTATTATTCTATGTTCAATTTGGCCCTGGTTTCAATCAATAAAGATATCAATAGGAATTTAAAAAGTATGTTATGTTCTATCTTTTGTGGTGAGTTATTTCTAATTATAAAATATATTGTATACTTGAGCTGATTTGATGCATATATTAGCTTTCTCGTAACTTTTTTTCAGAGCTAACTATAACATTTGTATATTGCTTTCAACTATAGTTTCTTTATATGTTTTATTTCTTTCTAACTGCAGGTCTTCGAAGGAACGTCTGGTATTGATAACAAGTATACTACGGTGCAATTCACGGGAGAGGTAACACACATTTTCAAGTTAGCTATTATTTTCCATCTTTTTAATAGGCTTTCTATAGGCAATGAATATGTCCTTCCAATTATGCTATAAAATTGAAGTCGAAACTGGTGGTGATGATACTTAGTAATTATGGTTAGAAATCCTGGTTGATATCACTTTAATATTCTTTTCTTTGATATGTGATTCTTCTTTAACTTGTTGAAGCTTACTAAAGGCTTTCTGCTGATGCCTCTCTCTTTTATGTTGATCAATTGTTATTATTATTTGAGAATAAGGATCAGCCTTGCCCCCTCTCCCATATTGAAGGCCTCAACCTCTTGGTTGCCCAATCTTTGTTGTTACTTGATCCTTTAAGATTCAATATGCTGCTCTTGTTTTCCTCAATGCCCATAGACTTTCTGTACTGCTACAAATAACGACTGTAGCATTGGTTGGAAATTGGGAAGGGAGAATATTGGAGTCTTAACTCTTAAGTCCGTTTAGTGCCTATTGAGTATTAAAAGAAGCCAAACATCGGAATGACAAGGGCTTGCATGTTGTCTAGTGAGAAACAAGAATTAATTGGCTTCCAAAGTAAAAAATTAAAATCCATCATCTGCTGTCATTTTGTTCCGTTTGTTCTTATTGAATGTGTTTTTATCTACTTTGGGTATTTCTCTATACAACTCTTCTGTTATCCTGAACTTTCTCATCCTATGTAGGTTCTGAAAACTCCTGTGTCCTTGGATATGCTTGGACGCATTTTTAATGGTTCTGGAAAACCTATTGATAATGGTCCACCGATATTGCCTGAGGCATACTTGGATATATCTGGTGAGTTCGGAAATATTGTATTGATACTAAAATTTATATGGTAAAGTTTTTTGTCAAACCTATGAAATCCTTCCTACTCTCTGTAATTCAAAATCAATGTTGCTACTGATCTGTTGCAGGGAGTTCTATCAACCCTAGCGAGAGAACCTATCCTGAAGAAATGATCCAAACTGGAATATCTACCATTGATGTCATGAATTCCATTGCTCGAGGACAGAAAATCCCTCTCTTTTCTGCTGCTGGGCTTCCTCATAATGAAATAGCTGCTCAGATTTGTCGTCAGGCCGGTTTAGTTAAGCGGTTGGAAAAGAGTGATAATCTCTTGGAGGTATTACACACTTGTTTGATATTAATAACACAGTTCAATGCTAAAGCAAAAAATCTTTACAGATCTTAGATCCTATCTATTTTAGTCAGAGTTGCTATTATTTCTACTTTTACTTCTGTAAATGAAGTACTGAATGAGTGTGAGGTTTACTTTCATTATGGTTATGTGGTGGGCTAGGAGGGAGCTTCGCCATTTGGAGTTGTTATTTGTTAAACTGTGATAATTGGTGTTTGGACTACCACCAAGGCATGGTTCAGTTCGTTATTCATTTGATTTTTGTCTCTCTTGCCTCATGTTTCGATATTTTCTTCCAAGAGCTATGGAGCTCAACACGTATATTGGATCACTAGAGTTTGTTTTATGAAATCAGCCATGTGTTGTGGTCTAATTGTAGGACAATGAGAAGCAATGTGCCCTAAGAAATTATTGGTGTTGAGATGAGAACTGCGAGATGGATGTGCCACAATACATTGGAAGACGGGAGTAGAAACGAGTGCATCCATGGAAAATCAGGCTTGGCTTTTGTTGAGAATATGATGAGAGAAAAATTGGTTTCGGCATCTGTTACAGGAGAAGGTGGATGCCTTGGTTAGGAACTTAGGAGTGATGGGATCATAATGGAAGGAATCCCTGGGACTAGGGGAAAACCAAAATGAACCTGGAGATTTTGATGAGCTTAGAAATTTTATAGCCATGTTCTGGACTGTATAAGAAAGAGTGAGGGATGCACTAATTAGAGTGAGGGATGCACTAATTAGGAGTGATGGAATCAAAGATGAAGGTGTTGCTGGGATTCGGGAAAGAGCATAATTAACCAAGATTAAGGAATTAGGATATAGGGTTACCCTACATATGGTAGTAGGTAATGTAATAGAAGCGATGACCTGTAACAGAGCTGGATAAGATTAAGATTCATGCGGCAAATCCCATTCTTCTGGAATAAAGGCGCTATTGTTACTGTTGTTGCTGCTGTTGTTATTGGCAAGGTATATTGTCAAAAAGGGCTGGTTGTGCTTCAACAGTCTCTTCATTTTGTTGGAGTTTGAGAACTTCACACCTTGACAAGACCAGCTTGCATTAATTCTAGTCTCCCCAAAGTAGGATATCAAATAAAGGTTATGTGAAGTTATGGGACATTTGTCATGCTCAATGTCAATAGACAACTTAGTACTTCAATAGTAAATGATTTATTAAGATATCCTTAATTGGTAGAATCAAAATCATTCCCCTTTTCTTTTGTGGATTATATTTCATGGGAATTTGATATTGGTATGTCTATCATGGATAGGTCTGAAGTAGGGCAAGGGTTCTTATCATGGTCCAAATCTGATTAATAACAAAACCATTAAGTAAAATAAAACATGATATTAAAATAGCCAAAGTTTGTATGATATGAATCTAGCAATTGGTAATATTGTTTTGGATTTTAAGTAATTAGTTGTGTTATAAGATATTGTGCAGTGTTTTTGAAAAGTTCAAAACAGCAGCATGAGTTGGATGGAAAAGAATTAGGGGTTAATTCAAATTATGAAGCATTTCATTAGCTGTTGGTATTGATGCTATGATCCTTACCTGGCTCAAGGAGTTTTAATGATGTAGAAATGAAATTATATTATTTCTTTTCATGTTATAGATGAAGCAAATCCTGTGTCATTTTGAGCTTTCTCATTTATGGTTTAACTGGAAGAAGTTTTTGATGGCCTATATCCGTATATGTAAGTTGTAAGTACGTAGATCTATTTTTACCATAGTGTATATATTACTTCAAATAAGCAAGTACAGTATCATATACTCTCGCTGGTGGTTCGTTTTAGCAATCATTACGGAATGACTACATGTTTTGGCTTGGGCTTGGCGGGTTCTCTTGAGGTATAAATCTAAGTTGCTATTTTCTAATAATTAGACTATCTTGAAGAGGGGGGAAAAGGTTCAATTATCCAGTCAGTAGAGCAGAATCTCTTGTGATTGAAGATACTGTATGTTTCAAGTCCTTCTGAATGCTTGTAAGTTAAAGGAGATTAAGATAACTCTGATTGTCGTGTTAGAAGGTTTTTATGTGAACCAAGTAATTTAACCTTACAATTTGACTTCCTGTTAGTGATTCTTGTCTATTGCATCAGCTACTAATGCACTAGTTGTTTAGTGGATCTTGAAGCGCAGATGAAATGAATCTTTATGTTGGAGTTATCATATTATTATGCTTCATAGTTCATTTCTATCTAGTGGACGCTAATTTTATGTCATATATACATAATGGACAGGATGGAGAAGACGACAATTTTGCAATTGTCTTTGCAGCTATGGGAGTAAATATGGAAACAGCACAGTTTTTCAAGCGTGATTTTGAGGAGAATGGTTCCATGGAGAGAGTGACCCTCTTTCTAAATCTGGTATTTAAGCGATTTTTCAATACCTAGTATTTTCTGTTGTTACTTGTTGAACTGTTCATATCATTTTATTTTGCAAAATCTAAGCTACTAGATACTTGAGAATGTCCTATGTTTTGACATTTCTTATATGCTTTGCATTTCAGGCAAATGACCCCACTATTGAACGTATTATCACCCCTAGAATTGCTCTTACTACAGCAGAATATTTAGCATATGAATGTGGGAAACATGTCCTTGTCATCCTAACAGATATGAGCTCTTATGCTGATGCACTTCGTGAGGTAATGAATTTCCTGCCAACCCAAGCATATGGATTTTCCGAGCAGCTACCATTAGTAGTCATTTGACAAGTGTTTTCATTTATCATTATGAGTTTCTGTTTCAATCCTAAGCACTGTCAAGAGTGAACTCGTACCGGAAACGAGGATCTGTCTAGAAGGAACTTTAAGATTTAAAAGACTACATGGGAGGATTACAGAAATTATCCCATGTTTTCTTCTTGGTCTTCTACATAAGTATGATTTTTTATCTAAAGCCATTTGAGATGCATGTTGCAATGCTATGTATCACTTTGTAACTTGGTCACAAATCTCATAATGATTTGTACCAAAAGTATGCATAGGTTTCCAAATTCACTAGCTAAATATTGAATTTCCTAGATCCATCCTGTCCATGAGCTGGAAATTGTGCATTATTGTTAATATCTTTTTTGGTCAATTTAACAATTTTGCCACCTGAAACTAAAGTTTCTTTATGTCATCAAATTTTCTAAGTGCAAAAAGTACTTCGGCTGTAGGTATCTGCAGCTCGAGAGGAGGTGCCAGGTAGACGTGGTTATCCTGGTTACATGTATACCGATCTGGCAACAATATATGAACGTGCTGGACGTATAGAAGGAAGGAAAGGCTCCATTACTCAGATACCTATCCTAACCATGCCTAATGATGGTAATTTATAGCAACGATTATAAAGAACTTTTTCCATTCTTCTTAAAGAGAATTTCAATGTATGGGTCCAGTAACATGAACGTTGTGGGAATTATTGGTGTATGATATCTTAAAATCTCTTGTAAATGGCTTCAGTTTTTCAAGAAATGATATGTCAGTTACATAAAGAGTAATTTACGCTTTCATTTTGCTGAATGCTCATCTTTATTGAGCAGATATCACACATCCCACTCCAGATCTTACGGGTTACATCACTGAGGGGCAAATATACATTGATAGACAACTCCACAATCGACAGGTAAAGTTCAACGCATTTCCCCCTCAAAGATTCGCATGAATGATAAACACTATATATCTAGAGTCCTATTTATGTCAGTGACGCACTGAAGGTTCAACTTTAGAAGGATTTTCAGTAATGGTGCTATGCAGGTTATGAAAATGTTGATTGCTTGTTTTGTTGTGCTTTGAATTGTATTCTGAAGCTAGTCTTTTGTTGGTATCAACAGATATATCCACCTATTAATGTCCTTCCATCTCTCTCGCGATTGATGAAGGTGAGATATTCAGTGCATCTACCAAGTAGCATGCTATCTTCTGATCAAATGCAGATGTGGTAAGCAATGCTATGATTGGTACGTCTTCTCATCGAGTTTGTTTTTTTGCAGAGTGCTATTGGTGAGGGTATGACCCGTCGTGACCATTCTGATGTGTCAAACCAGGTTTGTAGCCTTTTATTAGCAATACACAGGCCTTGTTTTGTGTAAATGAGTTTTTCACTTATGTTGGCCAAATTTTATCTTCCAGCTTTATGCCAACTATGCTATTGGGAAGGATGTTCAATCCATGAAAGCAGTTGTCGGAGAGGAGGCACTCTCATCTGAGGATCTGGTCTCTTTCTCTCCCTTGACCCATACTTCTAAATATTTCATTTGGTGTTGATTTCACTGAACTTATTTATATTTTATGTGGGCACAGCTCTACCTTGAATTTCTGGACAAGTTTGAAAGGAAGTTTGTTGCACAAGGAGCCTACGATACCCGCAACATTTTCCAGTCACTTGATCTCGCATGGACTCTTCTCCGCATCTTTCCTCGTGAGCTTCTCCACCGCATACCAGCAAAGACCTTGGATCAATTCTACAGCCGAGATGCAGCCCACTGAGGTGGCAATATCTCGAGCGTCTGCCTATATATAAAGCTCAATTTGCAGAATTTATAGCGAGTTGGCATTGAATAAATAAGATGGGTATTGTTTGAACCCTGATTCGGCCTCATTTTGGTAGATAGTTAATATTCTTTTGCTGCAGAAAGTTAAGCTTTTCATCTATCAGGTTCTTGCAATGTTTATTATTCATCTACTACTACTATAGGAACTAAATGTATCCTGTGATAGAACAACTAGCTTTCGGCATGTATCTTTACTTTCCAATTGCTTTTGTAGAGAAAACGGGCATACACCATGTTTGTTCCTGTGTTTCCTTTTCTTTGTTTGTAATGAATAGAAAGAAACAAATAAAATCGTGATCGATTACTTCAATGCTGTTGTTTTAATTTTTCTACTGAGTACTGGCATTGGAGAAGGTTCAGCTGCTATACATTCAATAACCAAAACTCATCATCCATGTTCCTCTCACATTACTTGTCTTTTTCTTGTAACCTCTTCAAACACAATTATGGTGATTTAAAATTCCATTATAGGGATTTGAATCCTTTAGAAATATTGATAGTCGGATAGAGAACGACGAAGGACTACCACAATTATGACAGTATTGACTATTGTTAGGACTGCTAGAGTCCTGACAGTCCTAAAAATAGTTAGGACTCCTATAATCCTGGGAGTTCGTTGTTCCCAATTCGACTGTCACGATTTCTAATGCTTCAAAGTCCCTGTAATGGGCCGAAACCATCATTAATGGTATTTGAAAGAGATGAGGTTACAAGGGGAAGAGAGTTGTCTGAGAAGATGAAGAATTTTGTTGTTTGAAATGGTGTCTAGTAAATTATATGTTGTTTTCTACCACTTTTACAACTTAAGAGTAATGTCCCATATTATGTGAATGTCCTGTCACTTCTAGCTGTGTTCAAAAAAATTCTCTATCTTTATTATTACAAATAGGCTTCAAAACGGCTTAAATTGACCCGGCCCATGTATATGTTTACGTAACTAAGAGCACACAAAAAACAAAAAAAAAAACAAATTCCAAAAATCTTTCCACCGATCGTATATCTTCACTTTTATATATATATATATATATATATATATATATATATATATTTCTAATTACCTATCATATATCCAAAGCCCATAAATATAAAAAATCGTAATAAAAATATATTGAATATTTAAACTATATTTAAATCACGTATAAAGTAAAAAAAATATAGTATAACAAATCCTAATTGAAATATAGGATTATTTACACTAACTATCCTTAAGTTTTGTACTTATTATACGGGATACCCTTATTTTTAAACTAATTACACTGACCACCTCTATGTTTTATGTTTATTACACGAGATACCCCTACTTTAAGATAAAAATGAAAAGTTATAATACTAACTACCTCTATTTTTAAATTTTTTTCTAAAGGAATGGATGGTCAGTGTAATTAGTTTAAAAGTAGGAGTACCCCGTATAATAAATCCAAAACTTGGGGGTAGTTAGTGTAAATAACCATAATATATATATATATATATATATATATATATATATATATATATATATATATATATATATATATATATATATACTCTACTAATATAAGTTGGCTTGAAAACGGCTCAATTTTGAGCCGTTTAAGCCGTTTGTAAATACTCTATTAATTATTTTAAAAAATCAACTAATTGCTTAATAACCTAATATAATTTAATTATAACTAAATATTTTTAACTTAAGTGGTTAAGGTGAGAGGTATTTTCGAGTTCAACTAAGGGCATCATTAGTAAGATCCATCCCAATTTCTAGATTCTAGATTCATAATGTAGGAGCTAATTTGGTAGAATAGTAAGTCCCATCAAAAGTTTTAATT
The DNA here is from genome assembly GCA_036927795.1 of Iris macrosiphon. Classification (NCBI taxonomy): domain Eukaryota; kingdom Viridiplantae; phylum Streptophyta; class Magnoliopsida; order Asparagales; family Iridaceae; genus Iris; species Iris macrosiphon. The sequence continues at coordinate 202,692,959 of JAYESA010000002.1, read as the reverse complement.
TCTAGATTTTCATACCCAACCCAGCCACATGAGCTATATGTTGGGCTTGATAATTTCTAGATTCAGAATTTAGTAACTCATTTTGTAGAGTAGTGAATTCCAATTTGAAGTCCCAATATATATATATTCTAGATTTTATATTATTTTTTTTCACAATATCTTTTGGACCAAATGTCACTTTATCATTTTATACTATTATGATACAAACCCAATCTATTCTCCATTTACTATTTTTATTTTTTTATTTTGGATCTTAAGATGCAATTTTTTTAGTTATAATTTAATTATAACTAAATATTTTTAACTTAAGTGGTTAAGGTGAGAGGTATTTTCGAGTTCAACTAAGGGCATCATTAGTAAGATCCATCCCAATTTCTAGATTCTAGATTCATAATGTAGGAGCTAATTTGGTAGAATAGTAAGTCCCATCAAAAGTTTTAATTTCTAGATTTTCATACCCAACCCAGCCACATGAGCTATATGTTGGGTTTGATAATTTCTAGATTCAGAATTTAGTAACTCATTTTTTAGAGTAGTGAATTCCAATTTGAAGTCCCAATATATATATATATTCTGGATTTTATATTATTTTTTTTCACAATATCTTTTTGACCAAATGTCACTTTATCATTTTATACTATTATGATACAAACCCAATCTATTCTCCATTTACTATTTTTTTTTGGATCTTAAGATGCAATTTTTTTAGTTATAATTTAATTATAACTAAATATTTTTAACTTAAGTGGTTAAGGTGAGAGGTATTTTCGAGTTCAACTAAGGGCATCATTAGTAAGATCCATTCCAATTTCTAGATTCTAGATTCATAATGTAGGAGCTAATTTGGTAGAATAGTAAGTCCCATCAAAAGTTTTAATTTCTAGATTTCCATACCCAACCCAGCCACATGAGCTATATGTTGGGTTTGATAATTTCTAGATTCAGAATTTAGTAACTCATTTTTTAGAGTAGTGAATTCCAATTTGAAGTTCCAATATATATATATATTCTAGATTATATATTTTTTTTTTCACAATATCTTTTGGACCAAATGTCACTTTATCATTTTATACTATTATGATACAAACCCAATCTATTCTCCATTTACTTTTTTTATTTTTTTATTTTGGATCTTAAGATGCAATTTTGAGAACCATCTACTAAGATGCTCTAAGGATGTTATTATTTATAGTATATTTATATTAAAAAAAATTAATAAATTCTTTTACCCACTTGTATATTTTATTATTTTAATCTAATTTAAATTATTATCTAAACTTTTAATAATTTCAGATAAATTATTATTATTATTATTATTATTATTTTGTTCGTGCAACATAAGTAAACCTGACTAGTAAATAAATAAATTATACTGAAACGGATAAAAAAAATTAACTATGTCAAAAACGTTGAAGAGAGTACACTGACACACAGTCTCTCTCTCACCAATTTGATCGCCAATCATCGCCATCGCCATTGAAGCAATTGAAGCAAGAAGAAGAACAGAGATCTCCTCTTAGAAAACCTAACCCTAATTTTTCCAGGTACGACGTCGAATTCCTCCTAGTTTTATTCTTCTCGATATCTATGTCGATCTCGATGATGTTGTTGTTGTGAAGGAGAGGAGAGGAGAGGAGAAGATGTGGCGGCTGAAGGTGGCGGAGGGAGGGGACCCCTGGCTGAGGACCACGAATGGTCACGTGGGGAGGCAGATCTGGGAGTTCGACACGAACCTCCGCGCCGGCGACGGCGATATACCGGCCGCCGTCGACAAGGCCAGGGAGGCGTACCGGGCGGACCGATTCCGGATGAAGCACAGCGCCGACATCCCAATGAGGCTGCAGGTGAATTGATCAAACCCGTCAACCCGCTAGACCGACAATTCTTGGGACTGGTTATGGGTCGGGTCTGGGTATATAAGGTTTTGAACCCGACGTCTTAACGGGTCGGGTATGAATATTCATATTCTAATCCTACTATATCCTTACATGAGGCTTGAAAACGGCTCAAAATTCAGCTATCTAAATCGTTTGTAAATCTTCCATCATTTATTAAAAAAATTAATATTATGTAAAAAAAATTGTTGGAGAAAATATATATTTGTTATAAATAATACCATAGTAAATCGAACCTAAGCAACTAAGGAGAATGCCACTCACCCTAGCCGCATGAGTTAGAAGAGATGCTTGGCTATGGTTAGATAATATTACGCAGTTAAACAATTAGTTCATTTTTTTTTAATTACATGAGGATATACAGCTTAAACGGCTAGCCGTTTTCAAGACTCTTTATAAAGAGTAGAGATATATTCATAACAAATTATAATTAAAATATAATCAAATACTATAACAGATCATAATTAAAATATAAACATATATATAACAAATCTTAATTCAAATATATTTAAACTATTTTACGATAATATTAAAAAAAATTATTTTACCTGCCAGAATTAACAGTTATATAATAAGAAATCTAGTAATCACGGAGAAAAGAAAGGGACAAAAGAATGCCTATCCAATAGTTCATACAATTTGGATGCTCCTAAAGTTTGTTAAGCTTGGATACTCATAGTATAGGTGTGATTTTTGTGTAATTTTTCCTACTACATACATCGGCCGAAACAAGCCGATATAGGTGGATATATAACCAATTTTGGTTGGTGTATTAGAAAATATTGTTTTTAATCAGTGACGAAATAGTTTTAATCTAACAAATTCTTTTGCTTCTGATGTTGATGCTTGCTTGGCGAGCTATTTTGCTTCTAATATCACCTGGGTCATTAACATTGATGGAGAACCACAATTCACTAACTAGTGTTGGGTTTTTAATGTCCCTCATAAATGTAACATTCTTCTTTTAACGCAACTTGTTCCACGCAGTTCGCAAAAGAGAACCCTCTTGAGCTGAATCTTCCACATATTAAGCTAGAAGAGCATGAAGAAGCTACAGAAGAGGCTGTATCAATATCTCTAAGAAGGGCCATTGGTCGCTTTTCCACTCTTCAAGCTCATGATGGACATTGGCCTGGGGATTATGGTGGCCCAATGTTCCTTATGCCTGGATTGGTAATTAATCTGTTTTAAGTATGAACAAATTTCTTGAATTGTTCGGTTGGACATTTTAATAATTTTGGGATGCTGCTGAATGATACTATAGTATATCGGAAGGAATATTCAGATCATTGTCACCTGCTGTAATTTCCATGAGGATCACTATCTCAAGCTTCTGGTCATTTGATACATAAATTTGGTTGGGCCACAACTGATTTCTGGAAATGTTGCTCTTTCCCCTTTGAGGTGCAGATTATAACACTATCTGTTGTTGGGGCACTAAATACTGTTCTATCATCAGAACACCAGCGGGAGATTATTCGTTATCTTTACAATCATCAGGCATGACAAATCTGATCCATACTCAATATCCCTTGTGGATTGTCATTTTGTTCTTTTGGTTTTCCTGAAACGTTACACTCAATATTTTACATATTGGCGGGTGTGTACCGCAGAATGAAGATGGGGGCTGGGGTCTACATATTGAGAGCCATAGCACAATGTTTGGCTCAGTTCTATCGTATGTTACTTTGAGATTGCTTGGTGAAGGAGCTGAAGGTGGAGATGGCGCAATGGAGAAAGGGAGAAAATGGATTCTAGACCATGGCAGTGCAACTTCTATAACATCATGGGGGAAATTTTGGCTCTCGGTAAAATATCGAACCATCTATTTTCCTACAAACAACAAAAATTAGGCTCTATAGGCATCTAAGAACTCAACTCTGGCTCTGACAATGGCAGGTACTTGGAGTTTTTGACTGGTATGGCAACAACCCACTGCCCCCAGAGGTGTGGTTACTCCCATATTTTATCCCAATTCATCCAGGTTTCCCTCTGTGTGGCCATCTGTTGATTCATTTATGTTTAAAGTTATTTACTAGCAAGTTTGCTGATGCAGTTTTGAATAAATGAAAACATAAGAACAAAATGGATGCCTAATATAGATTCATCTTTATAAGGAAAAAAAAAACACCATCTGTAAGCTCTCTCTTAAACCTTTGCTAACTTCATCTTTGGAGTTGGTTCCCAAGCTAGAAATGTAATCAAGTACAATTGGTTTATCCACCTTCATTGTCAACAGAAAACACCATTCTTGAGCATCAACCTAGTGACTGTATGCACCTCTTTGCAATATTCCTTTTATGTCTTGAAGTTTCATTGGTATTACCAACCTTAATAATAAAGATCAGGTAAATAAAAAATAAAAAATCAGTTGTAGATGCTTTGTGGATGGTCTTTTGAGCAAGAAATAGTCTCTCTCTCTCTCTCTCTCTCTCTCTCTCTCTCTCTCTATATATATATATATATATATATATATATATATATATATATATATATATATATATATTTTGTTGAAGAAGGTAAATATTATTGATCAACGATAATTACAACTTAGATCTTTCCCGATTACCAAAACTCATCTGGGGTCTAAGATATCTATGTCAGCATCTATATTTCTTTGTACAACAAAAGTACTAAAGGACCGTCCCTCAAAGATACGCCGGTTGCGTTCCTTCTAGACATGTTATACCACCGTCCCAAAAATTAATCTAAGTCGACGATAACCTCGCTCTCCCTTCCCCTTCTGAGCTTTAATATCATTTAAGACCACATCAAGCTCTCTATAATGACCATGGGTTTGTCCCATTTTTCGTCTTTGCGCACTCCAAATCTTCCAAGTGACGTCACAAGCGAAGAACATATGATCCATGGTTTCATCATGTTTACCGCATAAACAACACTTCATGCCCTCACCTCACAGGGGATGCCGAAATTGCTCAATCTGTCTCTAGTAAGGAGCCTATTTCTGATCAATTTGTATAAGCACAGCGACATCTTGACTGCAGCCCTTTTGGTCCAAACCATGTCCGTTCACTCAACCTCTTCATGAGCAGTTCGTATCTGATTCATGGTTGTTCTGAAGTTAAAAGTGTCTTTCTCTATGTCTGTCCAAGTCCAGTAATCCTCTATTGCTTGTCTATCAATCTCCACTATCCGGATATCTTCTGCATGTGCTGCCTCGAGCAAATGGCCCCGGATATTCCACTCTCCTTCCTGGATAAGACTGCTGACCGTTTTCGTGGAGCCCATCAGCTCATAAACATGCCATCCCTCCCATTCAATCAGGCTAGTGTGCCCAAACCATGGGTCATGCCAAATGCTGGTTTGGGTCCCCGAGCCTATGACTAGTCAACTTGTCCTTAGCCTTGTTTCTCGTCTTCAACAAAGCTTTAACGGTGACCGAGAAGTTATTGCTACTAGCCGACCAGAAATTCCCTTTTGGAAAATTCTTCCTTTGATCCATTCTGCCCAAAGAGATTTTCCATTGAAGAATCTCCAGAACAGTTTGAGATAAGCAGTTTCCCGGAGAAGTCCCAAAGATCGCAATCCAACTCCGCCTTCCTTTTTAGGCCAACACAACTCCTCCCAACTGATTGCATATATGCCTCCTTTTCACAAGAAGTCCACATACATGCTTTCAATTTTCTTCATCGTACCCTTGGGCAGCATAATGTCCTGGAGCCAGTAAAGAGCAACCGCCTCTATTACGGTTTTAATAAGTTCAATCCTCCCTCCAAAAGACAACATCTGCGCCTGCCATCCCTCTATTCTCGATTGCGTGTAGTTGAGGAGACATTCACACTTCGCATTAGCAACATAGTTGATTGAGAGGGGGAGACCCAAGTATCTCATAGGAATCATTCTTTCCACAATGCCCATTTTGGCCAGCAATGCCTCATTATTCTCACAAGTACGATTCATGAACATCTGTCTCTTGTTCTTGTTCAACTGCAAACCCGACCATTTTTCTATGTTATCGAATATACCTTTTAGAGTGTCAAGTGATCTGTCAGTTGGCTCTACGAACACCAACAGGTCATCAGCATAAATTAGATGAGAAATCACATGATTAACCTTCCGAAATATAGGGGTAATCAATCCATCCAGAATCGCATCATCTAAAAGACAAGTGAAGAATTACATGGCCATCGCAAAGAGATATGAAGAGAGGAGATCCCCTTGTCCGAGGCCTCTGCTGCTTCCGAAAAATTCTTTCGGCTGGCCCCTAACCATTATCGAGAATGATGCAGAGCATACACACTCCCTTACCCTGTCTACCCACCATCTGTCAAATCACATGATATGGCAAAGGAAATCTCGATTCACCATATCATAGGCTTTCCTGAGGTCCAACTTTAGATGCGCTTTGTTACCTCCCTGCTTATTGAAATCTCTAACAAGCTCATGAGCCAGCAGACAATTGCTCCGAGATGGAGCGGCCTTTGATGAAGGCAATCTGATTATGGGAGATGAGCCCTCTCATCACATTTCTCTTCCAGTCACACATATCTTATATAAGAAATTACAACATGCTATCGGCCGGAAGTCTTCTAATGAAGTCGCACCCTCCACCTTAGCAATTAAGACCACAAAAGTGTGGTTAAGCTCCTTGAGTAGCTTACCAGAGGTAAACAATCCTCTTACCGCATCCAGGACGTAAACATTAATCATCTCCCAGTGTTTCTTAAAGAAAGCCGCCCAAAGCCATCTAGTCCTAGCGATTTGATAGGGTCTGAATTAATAACAATAAAATGTATCTCCTCCATCGACACCGTTGTCCGTAGGACAGCATTACCTCGCCGAGAGACCATCTTCTTAATAACAATATGTGGAAAGACGTCCGGGTAGGAGTTCTGGTTGTAGAGATCCCGAAATACCGCACTGTCTTATTTCGGATACCATAATCCCCAGTAATGAGACTTCTATCAGGATCAAGCAATCCATGTATGGTATTCCGACTCTGTCTAGCCTTGACAGTAGCGTGGAAGAATTTAGAACACTTATCTCCATCTCTAAGCCAGCTGCATTTAGCTTTTTGTCTGATGTGGATCTCATCTAAGAATGTATCCTTGCGCAGTCGATCTTGTAGGGCTATCTCCTCTTCCTTGAGGGCGGGGTTAAACGGGTCTAGCTGAACCCTCAGTTGAATGTCAGCCAACTTGTCCTCCAGTTCTTGGAGGGAGCCTGGATTCATACCGCTTTTGTTTGAGTAAGCCTTTAATAGCTTTCAACTTTTGAACAATCTTGAATTGAGCAGTTCCAGTCAACCCAGCCTCCCAATCTTGTTGAACTACCTCGTCATAGCCTTCCATATGAATCCAGGCGTTGTTGAATCTGAAAGGCCTCCCTTTGATAACCGGCACTTCTGCCAGTCTTATAACAATAGGGGAGTGATCACTAGCTCCAGGAGTTGAGCATTCAACCCTAGAAGAGTGGAACGCTTCCAACCACCTCCCGTTACAGAGCACACGGTCAAGCTGAACGACAATCCGGTTAGTTATCTTCCTGTTATTCCACGTCTATATATGTCCTGTCTTATCCATACACCTGAGTCCAGAGGATAAGAGACAATATTGAAATTCTGATATAATCTCTTGTTGCACTGGACGACCTCCTATTTTTTTCTGGGCGAATAAGGTATCATTGAAGTCTCCCATCACAACTAACATCCATCTATCTCCAATCAACTTGCTGGTCATAGTAATGTCATTCCACAATCCTAGACGCTTGATTATGTCATTATGACCGTACACCGCTCCTACCATAATCTGAAGCTCCCCTTTGTTGGTGAATTTAATGGTGAGGAGTTGGTCATATTGTTGTATCACATCTCCCTGCCAAATCATGGTGTCCTACATAACCCAGATGCGAGCTATATCGCTACAATCGAGATTGTGAACGGAGGACCAGTGCGTCGAAGTACGCATTTTAATCAAAATATCCTATCTAACTTTGGATTCCAAAATGTTGATGATAGAGCACTTGAATTTATTGTTGTACCGCAAAATATCCCTCCACCTACCTATCGAATTTGCCCCCCTCACATTCCATGTGAATATAGTCATAAATTGCGTTGGTGGGTTCCCTTGTTGATACGCGAACTGTCACATCCCGATCTCCCGCAGGCGATCGGCCGTCCCCGCTAGGCGCGATTCACCGCGCCAGCCCTCCTGCGGGACGATCTCTTGACCCATCTGGACGTGATGTCGTACGAGCGTAAGCCGCGCCCTTGCAAGGCCGTGATATGAACATGCGGTAAGAGGTCTAAGCCACAGAGTCGCACAGATTGTCCGAGTGCAGCGGAATTATGAACGCATAGGCGATTGGTAACAAGTTCACATAGTCGTCAATAGCGGAAGCATTGAATAACACAAGTATTGAAGTAAAGCAAACTCTTTATTGATATTGAACAAGTATTACAGGCGGCGCTAGGCCGAGATTACAAGTCGCTCAAGCCTCTCTCTCTCTGAAACAGTAAAAGTGTTCCAAGTGGCTACATTTGTAGAATGATGTATAGGCGATGTTCCAACATTATGTCCTGTATATGTGCTTCAGTTCCAGACGCAACGCTCCAAGGCTCCAGAGTGAACTCCACGCCTTAGCACGCACGAGGGAGGCATCCCACCGAACGAGGTTCTCCCGCACCCTGCAAGCAATCTGGTGGGTTATCAGTACATGAATGCATTGGTGGGGAGGCTTCTCGCCCGCGCGACAAATCCAAACAAGTTATATAGGTTCCGTGCACCATCTATTTAGTTGTTTTTCTAGTTTTGCCTTAGGATCAGTTTCATGGCAATGATGAATAGCCTAACTCGTGTGGCAGTGCGTCGTGCGATATAAAGGAACACAACGAGATTTACCAACTTACCATCCGTCCTTCCCTGTCCAAGGCAAACAAAGTTAAAACAAGCACAATCATATATAATAAAATCCAGGGCAATAACATATGCAAACACACGTGTTGTGAACGAGATTATGTTTCGGGTGCACGATTACACGGATTATCAGGTGTGTTGCAGAAGATGTTGAAGTATTCCATAAATACTAGTGTGTTATACTCATGATCATTCAGGTGTTTCAGATATTCACGATGTGATGCAATGACTCGCACGCAGATTGCCGCTAAGCGATGATGACTTATCTATATGAACATGAGTCGCTGGCATAGCCATAAAGGAACATAGTCATTGACGAGGATGATATTCAACGAAAGAACAAGGTGTGTTGCAAGCCATCCCGTCAAGAACATGAGAGACTAAACTAGAAGTTCCATCCGGATCGGATCGGCCCCAGTGCCACGGAGACCGTCCATGGAACTGTACCTTGTTTCCAAGTTGTCCGCGTCATGCAATTATTGGTCTTCCAAATTCACGAGATGCACGAGATACACGAGATACACAAGATACACGAGATGTTTGAATCTTGATTCTTGCTCTGAACGAGTATTGCTCCACGAGCTGTGTTACTTGATTTGCTTGACATGATTCTCGTTCAGTGTACAACTTGCCTTGATGCATTCTCCTGGTTCGGGGACTGCCTTGGCGACCTAACGGTCCCGGATACTTTCTGGTTCACACTTGCACGAAACGACTATTAGATAGTCTTCCGGGGAGAACTAAATAAATGCATGGCATGGATAATGTGGCAAGCATTGAAACGAGACAACGAATACAAGCTAACATATAAGCAGGCAAGCATTGCATTCATATAGAACATAAGCATTTACTTTGGCACGGGTCTAAGGGTAAAGCGAGGAGCAAAACCGTAAAGGGACATACCAAGCGACATCATCTAGGGTCGTGCAGTGTAGCAAGTGAAGCAACGCACTCCGAAGAGTACATACATGTCGTTCTACTCGAGGCATAGCGGGGTCTAGTTGCACAAGGCAAAGGTAGCATGCGAGGGTCCATATATAAGCAAAGTTTCATTTTTCATGTTCTAACACAAGCAATACAAGTTGGGATTATTCCCTTAGCTATGTGCGTTTTATTCTTTATTAGCATGCAGGGGGTGATTCACCTAGCGACTAGCATATATCATCCATATTTTAAGTGTGATGGCTAAGCAAAGACGAGTTCATCGTAGCCACCCACCTTAGCGATGATTCGCCTCAGTCGAGCGATACTCCGAGTGAGCCTCTGAAAGTCTAAGTGGGAACTCCTGAAGGGCCAAGTCTGGAAATTATTTTGCCTCAAACGAGTATTCTCGCTGAGCAAAGCGGGTCGGGTCGTTGCCCTTTCGTCGTTTGAATCGGCTCTCCGCTTGAACGGAACGGGTCGTTACACGAACTCTCTTTAAGGGCAGGGGAGAGTCAATCCTTTTGTCGGTTATGAGCTTTGCCATCTCCTGCTTTTGATTCCACTTTTGCCTACCAGATGGGATTCGGGTACGTCAACTGTTCCTGGCTAGGTTGCTGCCCGTCAAGTTGTCCGACATCTTTACCTGGGAACTTTGAAGATTTGTTCACAGGTGGAACTATACATAGCGCTCCTTCACTTGCCAGTCTCCTCCTAACTCTGACATAATTACCTTTTTGGTTAATCGCCTCAGCACTAAACGTGACCAGGCTAGAGTTGTCTTCCCCCGTTAGTTTGTTAGCGGCGAACACTACCATCGCATGTTGTGCCTCCTCATTTCCTCATCCTCTCCCTTCTTTCTCATTCTCCACTCCCATTCTCTTCTCCAATAGAGGACTGGGGAGCCTCCTGCAGGGCTGGCTCATTCGTGTCCATACTCTTTTGCTCCACACCTGAGTCAACTTTTCCTCCCCACGAGCTAGGGATAGCCGTGCTGTCTCTAGTATCTCTAGTAGGCGTTGGCACCTCTGTACTAGAGCGGGGGACTTGATTAGTAGCCTCCGGGATGACTCTAGTGTCCGGACACTGGGCTATGTTGTGTCCAAAGCTATGGCAGGAATTACAACAAGGCAGTACACATTTATACTCAACTTTTTGGAAAATGGTTTCGCATGTCGGAAGATCAACCTCCAAGCTTGTCAGGAAGCTTGTCAACCACTGATCTCAACAAAAAATCTAGCAAAGGACAATCAATCTCTATCAGTTGTGTATTTGTCTTGCCGTAGGGGGATTTCAATTCCGCTAGCCAGCTTCATAATAGCCGGGACACTCCATAGTTGGGGTGAAAGCCAAGGGAACCTAATCCAGATAGAAACATTTGCCAGCCGATCATGTTCAGAGTTAGTAGAGGGGTCCCATCTTCTCAGGACAACTAGTCTCTCATCGAATGTCCAAGGACCATTCTGGATTACCCTTTCTAAATCTTCCAACATCCCAAACTTAATGAAATAGAAGCCATTCTTCCTAGAGTATATTTTCATGCTCCCTTTAGGTCTCCACATTCGCAAGACGAATTCCTTTAGTTGACCGAAGTAAGGTCAGACTCCCATAACGTAAAGGACAATAGTGTTATTCCATAACTTTTCTGTTTCGGCGATATCCTCCTTGGTGTAGAGATGACCTTTCTTCCTTCTTTAAGACTGGGCGCGACGAAGTACATCTCAATATCTTCCATCGCCAGATCGGGTCTGCATCGATCTGTCCAGGTGATAGGAGCCACTCCCGAGATCTTAAATATATTAGGGGCCCTATCCGGCATTTTGTCAAACACCTGGGGTGCTTGGCGCGCCGCTGGTTTTGAAAAGTCCGGGGAGGTATGTGAAACTCGGGGAGGGTTGGCCGAAGCCTGGTGGCGAGAGCCGCCACCCTTCTCCGTCCGGGGCGGACCCACCTGGGGTGCAAGTCGTGCCACCGACGGAGGAACGCGCCTAGGCGTAGAGGCAGAGGCTATACCTTTCCCGCGTCGTTGAGTCACGGTTGTCCATCCATCACTGGAGACGACCGGGACTTGCTGGGAGGCAGCCGGGCACCTCGACGCCACCGGAGGCTGGCTGCTCGCAGATCTGGATCCGGATCCATAGGCAAAAGCGGAAGGGGAGGAGAAGACTCATAAGAGAAAGTTTGGGAGAGGGGTGCGGGGGCAAGCGGAAAGGGAGGGGGGGCATCAGCGGCGGAGGAGGAGGGAGGGGAAGAAGAGGGGGGCAGCTGTGAAAAGGGGCGGGAGGGAGCAGGGGAGGGGAGGGGAGGGGAGGATCGGGAGAGGGGAGATGCGCCAAGGAGTTCGCATGCGCGGATGCCATTTTTTTTTCCTTTATATATATATATATATATATATATATATATATATATATATAGTAAGTGATCTCAGACGAAATGAAAATCCAAATTACGATCCTTCTTTTAACGAGTAAGTATTTGATAAAATCCTTTTGGTACTTTATTCTATATAATTAGAGCAAGTAGAGAACTTGTCTGTTAGGGTCACTATCTTAGGATATATACCTGCATCAGAACGTGATCTCAGACCAAAATGAAAATGCAAATTATGATCCTTATTTTAAGGACGCGGTATTTAATGAACTCCTTTTAGTACTTTATTCTACTTGATTAGAGCAAGTTGGTTACTTGGTTGTTAGGGTCACTATCCTAAAGATTGAAGAAATCAAACAAATAGTTTGCAGAAAGTCCTTGTCAGTTTATCCATATCATGACTGTACTTTCAACTGAAATGATAGTTATTATAGTGAAGATTATATTATGTATACCAAATATAATTTGGAAATATTAATTGTTAATGATAAACTAGAACCTTCAGAGAACTGGCTAATCGGCAAAACAAAAAATATACAGTAAACAGGATATAATTTTAGTGGGCACCAGTATTAAATATGGCTCCCGTTTAATCAGTGACCAACTAATTATCAACTCTTGGACAAGATAAGTGATTAGTGCTGGTTGGAGTTTAGTGAAACAGTGGTTATTGTGGAGAAGTACGAGGGTTGTAGCTTTCTTTGTGAGAGGGGTGTGTGTGTGTGTGTTGTTTTTTGTGGGGAAGGAAGGGGATTGGGGGGGGGGGGGGGGGGGGGGGGGGGGGTGTTGCTGTCTGGTGGTGATTCTGGACATCATGGTCACCATGCATGCTGGAAAATGTTGCATGCCTGCACCTAATTCATTTATTTAAAATTGCTCCAGAGATGATTGACTTTTTCAAACTTATATTAAAGCATATTTTCGTATATAGTCATCTTCCTGGACTTTATCACCAATTTTAATAAAGTTCTTTCTATCACACATATAAAGCATGTATGTGAGAAGTCTCTCTGTCCTGAGTCCTCTAGGCTTCCTATTTGCCTCCTACAATTTTATAGCTATAATTTTAACCATAATTTTCTTGCTTAATAGGTCGAATGTGGTGCCACTGCCGAATGGTTTATCTGCCAATGTCATACATATATGGAAAGAGATTTGTGGGTCCAATTACACCAACAGTTTTGTCACTGAGAAAGGAGCTATATACTGTTCTATATAGCCAAATAGACTGGAACATGGCTCGCAATCAGTGTGCAAAGGTTTGAACTTTGTAACCACTACTATGTTTTGCACAAGCCTGCTAATGTGAATTATTTATGAAATTCTATACATAAATATTGCTCTAGATTCCTTTTCTTTCTCCATCTTGTTTACATGTCACCTTCTATTGACAAGGTTCCAATATTTCTAAAGTAAGATAATAATAGATATGGATTTGATTCTATTCTCTTGAGAATATTTTCATTCATACCTCTTAAGCTTGGGAATTTCTTTTATCCTTTTTTCTTTCTGATATCGTTCTGCAATGGTCAAGAAAGATTCATAATAGTTCATAGTTAGTATAGAATAAAAAAATTCATAATTTTTTCTTGAACCTGAGGAAAATTGTATCTGAAATATCTTTTAGATTCTCCATCTGTCAGTTTCAAAACCAAGTAACATGTATTAAATTTTAACGCTTATTATTTTATTATACTAAATAAATTAGAAGGCATGTAAAGTACACATCAAACATGGATTAATTCATTATATACAGCAATAAAGATTAGTTTCCATATTGCACATATTTCCTCTTTCTTTCTCATTATCCTCACCATCTCCTAGTTAAAACTATTACATTTACCATTATCCTTCATCCTGATGCATGCCCCTTCATACAACTTTTTCATTCAGGCAAGATCGCAAAAGAACTTATTTCATGCCCATAATTAATTTATTTACCAATGATAATTTGGATCCTCTGCTTGAAGTTGAAACTACCCTTTTACCTATTTATTTTTCAAAGAATAACCAAAATTTATTGAATAAAGCAAGTGAAATGAAAGGAAAATTATCACGATTCACTAGCTCATTAAGGGTATCACCAGAGTCCCTAGAAAGGGTAGCAAATAAAAAAGGAACTTCAAGAACCCTCAGAAGAAGCAGAAAGTTGGGTCTTTACTTTAGTTGTATAGATCTTCATTGGCTCTTGCTACTTTCTTGGAATTCTTTTGTACTAAAACATTCATTTTAACCTGCATATAGATCGTACCTTATTTCTCTAAAAAATGTTAATATATTAGTAACCTAGTTAAAGCCACTGAGTAATATGATACAATTAATCCACCAGGTACATTAGTATATTTCTAGGAATCCTACTGGCCTTTTTATACTTTCCCAAAAGAATTCTGATTCTCTTTCGCTCATGACCTAATTCATTGCATTCTTCTTCCACCCAGTTTGTGTAGCCATTATTCCTTCTACATTGCTTATCGTTAATGGTAAAGCAAAGAGTTCTTAAATTATTTGATTGAAGCCTAAGTAGTATTACACATCCACCTTTATGATATGATCACTATGACCGTCTCTTTTAAAGATGTAACTGAGACTTGTTTAGTTAATCAGGGGAGACTGCTTCCCACTGGCTTATCCCAAAAAAAAAGGAAATGCACATCCACCATCTGTTTCATATGGTTCATCTTTATGATGAATTTGGTTTGTAGCCTTGTCCCCTGAACCTTGAAGCTATAAGATTTCACGATGATCATGAGACCGTACATGCTCTTTTCCACCATCCACTTATTCCACTTCTAATAGAAATGTCTCTGTTTCTTCTTTGTTTTACACGTTACTGTATACATTTTTAAAAATTACTTGAGAAGTGCATGTGAGTTGTTATATTTAAATTTATCTGTATTATGTACATAATTTATTTGTAATACTAGTAATAATAAAGTGAAAGTAAACAAATAAAGATAATAAGTAACCAGGGAACTTCATCCCATCAAAATGATTATCAGGATCAATAGCATAAGCAGATGAAGGCGTGAAGTAACCAAGAGTAGGTCATCCCTTTACAGACATTATCAGGATTGATAACCATATAAAAATTAAGTGTAGAAAACAAGAAATCAGTTTGTGAAGGCACAGTCCTTCAGAGTTCCCTCTTCCACCAATAAATTTTCTACCCGGTCTAGAAACTACTTTACCAGAATACATATTTGCAAATTACAAGTTTTTTAGAACATGTTTGGAAATTGGCTTCCAACTTTTCTTCCAAATCACCTTTCAGATCTAACATGATAGTATCTCCGACAGCAGGACTTGACAAAGGCAAATGTCATGACGAAAATCAAGTTGGTCATCCATGCACACAGGAACAATATTAATAAGCCATCTCAGGGTTATTAAACTCTCAAGCATAGTCACTATATAAGTATATGCTCAGTATGTTCAATCTTCACCATCCTAGCAAATCTCAGACCTCTTGTAGTGGTCCAAAAATATGTCAGTTATCATATATCAACAATTTCTGTTCATTCCGTCACATGGCTGCTTTGGCTGGTTATTTACTTTATTCCCTTTCATGATTCTGTTGTAAGGTTTTATCTGTTTCTCATATGCTGTATGTTATGTGCTTCTTTAAAAATGAGGATTTAATTGTTTTCTATGCAGGAAGATCTGTACTATCCTCATCCATTTGTACAGGACATGCTTTGGGCTTCTCTTCATAAAGTTGTTGAGCCTATTCTAATGCGCTGGCCTGGTAACAAGCTAAGGGAGAAGGCTTTGAAAACTGTCATCCAACATGTTCACTATGAAGACGAGAATACTCGATATATTTGCATTGGCCCTGTTAACAAGGTAAGCATGTAAAGCTCCACGTGATTTTTTTGGTTATGGATATGGAAATTATTCCTTCTCTCCTTAGGTTATGTTTCTTTTCTCTCTTTAGGTTATGTCGTAGATATTAAGGCGATTCCTTTTAGTAAATTGTACCAAATTTCTCCTCATCTTGCCTTTCTAGTCTGGGAGAACTTGGAGGGTGCTTCTTGGCTGCATAAGCTTAAACACATGACCAGAAAGGTTACCCTACCTACCCGCCATTGGTTCCTGGCCTTCTAGGTTTTGTGGCAAGGTCCTCTCTTGCCCACAACTACCTCGGCTAGAATTGGCACTAGCACTTACAGTTGACAGTTGGTCATGAAAACTTTGTCGAGACTTTTGACTTGCTTGCTTGCTTGCTTGTGTTCCATGGTCAACCCCATTAGGATTTTTGGTTTCCTAATATGTAGGTATATGTAACCTAAATTTGGATGATGATTATAATGATATAGAAGCTAATATCGTCTTTGGTAATATATGATGATTGACAACAAGAGATTTTTGAGCTTTCTATTAGAAGAAATAAGAGTATTGGCACTGATTGATTCTTTTTATCTTTCAAAAGAAATTACTAAGTCGTGTGAATTGCTCATATATCTTATTAAACTTGTGACATTGCCAAATTACTTTTATTTACAAGGTAATGTGTCAACTGTAAGACTGACTCATAAGGCAAGGAAGAAGATGTATTTAAGGTTTTGTAAGCACATTATTGTGTTATTATAGGATTAGTTGTTATTGTTT
This sequence comes from Iris macrosiphon, assembly GCA_036927795.1. Lineage (NCBI taxonomy): Eukaryota > Viridiplantae > Streptophyta > Magnoliopsida > Asparagales > Iridaceae > Iris > Iris macrosiphon. The sequence goes on along the minus strand of JAYESA010000002.1, from coordinate 202,676,290 downwards.
TCACTTGTAGCCTAATTTTTTGATGTTTGTAGGTATTAAATATGCTTTGCTGCTGGTTGGAAGATCCAAATTCAGAGGCATTCAAGTTGCACCTTCCAAGAATATCTGATTATTTGTGGCTTGCTGAAGATGGCATGAAAATGCAGGTTAACCATTTTTTTTAAATGCCTATTTTTCTGTGACTAATCATTATTACCTGCATCTTAGTTATGTTATTGGAAAGTGCAGAGTAAACATAGGAATTTTGTAATGTTTAAGATTTTTATTGTAATAAATATTAAATAGTAATATGAATCATTTTCATACCGCTGCTTACCGATACTTGATGTTGTTCTGAATGGCTTATGGGTTATTCATGAACTATAGGGTTATAATGGAAGCCAATTATGGGACACAGCTTTTACCGTTCAAGCCATCATCTCAACTGACCTTTATGAAGAATTTGGTCTTACTCTTAAGAAGGCACACAAATACATAAAAGATTCACAGGTTAACTGAATCATGAGCTTGCAATTTCCTTGTTTCTTATAACCCATTTGCACATGTTGCCTATTTGTATTGTCTAAGCTCTTTCCTTGCTTCTCTTTTAAGGTTCTTGAAGACTGCCCTGGTGATCTTAGTTTCTGGTTCCGTCACATTTCAAAAGGTGCATGGCCCTTTTCTACTGCAGATCATGGATGGCCCATATCGGATTGCACAGCAGAAGGACTAAAGGTCAGAATCTATTATGGATTACCCACCCATATGAAACTTTTCACTCTCGTCTAAGACTTTCCCAATAAGGTTAGCTGCAGACCACTGCTTTAAGTAGAGTAGGCTCCATGGAAGGATTGCCTGATCCAGAAGTTGAGTCTATGAAAGCAAAAGATGATAGAATTTTTGCATTAGAGTTGTAGACTTGTAGGGTAAAAGAACCTATTTGAAATTTGTGACCAAGTTGATGAATCTAATACTGACTTATACTATATATTATACTGATTATAACATTATTTCTTTTGCAGGCTGCACTCTTGTTATCAAGGATTTCTCCAGAAGTTGTTGGCGATCCAATAGTTGAAAATCGACTCTATAATGCTGTGAATGTCATTCTATCCCTAATGGTTGGTTGGCAAGGGGTTTCAATTTAATTTATAAATCATATACTTGCAGTCAAGTGTATTATTTTGCTAGATAATGACTGCCAAGGCATTTGATTAAAAACTGTATGGTGTAACATCAAGTATCACCTAATAATTGTCTAAACCAATATGATTTAGAAATAATACTCACTTATATCTAATTTATCTCCTGCATATTGTAGAACAAGGATGGTGGATTTGCCACTTATGAGTTGACAAGATCATATGCTTGGTTGGAGGTTAGTAGTCTTGATCCATATATTTTTCTTCTCCAAGGTCAAGCATTTTAAGCATTTCTCTTCATGAGTTCACATTCTATTAATATGATATAAAAAAACGGACCGTTACGTGCTGTAATGCTATTAGATTCATTTTTCTGTACCAATACTTTCTGCTTCCAGATTGTGAATCCTGCCGAAACGTTTGGGGACATTGTCATCGATTACCCGTAAGATTGTAATATTTTTCTTTTCTTGTACTTGATATCATTCTGCTGGTTGCAATGATTTATATGCAATTGCAGGTATGTTGAGTGTACTTCAGCAGCGATCCAAGCACTTGCATTGTTTAGAAAATTATATCCTGGTCATCGCAGAGAAGAGATAGAAGATTGCATTGAAAAAGCAGTTCAGTTCGTTGAAAGGATACAAAATTCTGATGGTTCATGGTTTGTACAGCTACTCACTCACCTAATTCCTGTGAACATTTTCTCTGTCTGCTCTCTATGTGGTTGCTTTTTCTTCCCTTTTCACCCCTATCCATCACTAATAGTCAATAAGTTGTTACTGGTATATAGTTTGTGATGAACTTGCAGTTGGATACTAAGACTTGTTCCATCCAGGTATGGCTCTTGGGCTGTTTGCTTCACTTATGGCACATGGTTTGGAGTGAAGGGATTGGTTGCTGGTGGAAGAACCTATGAGAAGAGCTCCTCTATCCGGAAAGCCTGCGATTTTCTGCTGTCAAAACAGTTGCCTTCAGGTGGATGGGGGGAGAGCTATCTTTCATGTCAAAATAAGGTAAACTTTGTCAAACTTGTTGCACATTTGTTATATATCACTTTTCTGGTACATTCTGCTTTGTGCTAAAGTCTAGGAACTTTGTTGATGGTGCGGTCATATATACTTTTTCCATGGTCGTATTTTAGTATGTTTGTAAACTTACCTTTTTCAGGCATCCTCAAAATTGTATGATATTTTGTATCTAAGTTTCTTAATTGTTTAACTTATCTATATTGCATGGACTCGGATTTTTTTTTCCAAAGAAAAGTTGAGGTACATTTATTATCTACAGTCCTTCCCATGTTTGTTTTTTTGCTTTTCGTTCTATCTAATAACTTCCTCCCTACTAGTCAGCACTTTTTGCAAGATAAATATAAAGTCTTGTTTCATAATACGCTACTTTGTTAACCATCATAATTGGATTTTGTTAGCGGTTCTACTTTGGGATTTTTAATGTTGCAGAAGCTCATAGATTTGGATTCTGTAATATCATCTTTATTCATATTCTTCTTTCATTTGTATTTCTTGTATCTACTATTAAGTCTTCATGTGAAAACTCTTTAACATTTAAGGGATGGGATTAAAAGATCTCTTAATAGGTCTGGAGATTGAATAAAGTATTTTGGGTAAACTTGATCGAGCTAATGGCTCATACTTGCCACATGAACCGATAATAAAGAAGGCCTTAAAAGGGAAAATATGAACAACTGTACAAAACAAAACTGATCAAAACAAATCAACACAAGAAAATAGTAACTTACCAAAAAAAATAAAGTATAGGCAATTGTATCTTTCTCCGTTCTCTCTTCTCTATACCCCTGTTCTCTCCTACTCCGACAACAACACGCTGCATAATTCTAGGCAGATGTTGCACCATTCTCCGCATCCTAGAATGCTTGAATTGTATATCTTACTTTGATATCGGTCACAATATTTCCATATTTCATAGTATTGATTCATTTCTCATGTGAACTTACATGTAACATTCTTGTGTCAATTACACTAATAGTTCATCTTTCATGTATCTCATTTATTACAACAACATCAAACATGTGGCATCACTTATCTTTTACATCATTTAAGGCATCATCGATCTATGGACGTAGCAAGGCAACCAGAGAATTCATTTTATTAGGACGTGAAGGAGTAGAGAAGAAGGGACATAACCACCCACAGATTTGAGAAATGCCGAGAGAAGGGGACACACTTCGCACAATCAGGCCCCGACTGGGTCTTACTAGCCACAAGCCACACGTAGTAGAACTCCAGGAGTGGGGCACTACATAGTCGGGGCTGGGCCTCTCATCCACTGTGGTGTGTGGTCACTGTAGAAGATAAGTAGAAAAAAAATAGTGTGAGAGATGCAACATTTTTTAAGTGAAAATGATAAGAAGAAAAGAAAACAGAGAGATACAACTATTGTGCCTTTATATAAGAGTCGTGTATGATTTTTGCCGACGACAGTGAGAGTAGATATGGGTTAGACGCTAAAATAGAAGCGTGGGATAAACTATGGAATTTAAGGGTTTTAAGATTAGTAGGACGAAAACAAAACATATGGAATTTTAACTTCAACCAAAAGTCAGAGAAATGAGGGAGAGGTATATATAAATGGACAAGAGATACCCATGATTGATAGTTTCCGGTATTTAGGACCAATCATTCATCATGTCGGAGATTGAGAAGCATGTTGAGCATATATTTAAGAAGGATGGCTGAAATGGAGGAGTGCTATGGAGTACTTTATGATTATAGGAAACCTTTCATGTTGAAAAATTATATCACACTGCCATATGACTAGCCATACTTTTTGGACCGAGTGTTGGGCACTTTAGAAAATGTCCAAAAAATTAGCATGGTCGAATGAGATTTCTAAAGATGAATGAATGGCATTGCATTAGAAGATATGAGTATATTCGTGGAAAGTTTGAGGTTGCGGCAGTCGAGGATAAGATGAGAAACTCGTATTTGGTGGTTTGGACATGCAAGACAGACTAATAAATACTCTTGTAAGGAGAAGAGATAAGTAACATAGTGTAATAAAAGGAACCACTAGGACTATAGGTAGGCCTAATCAAATACGGGTTGAAGATGTATCCTGTAAAATTAAATAAAACTAGTTACGACATGCAAGTAAAGGGAGCTTAACCTGTTTCACATGTATCTAATGTATATTGCATATCAACCTTAGAGAAGAAAACTATAAAAAGGAAAACATATTATGTGAATTGTGTTTTTAGAGTAAATGAAGAATGAAACTAAATTTGTTTGTAAATCTATTTCATTTTGTCATTGACACTTTTTTATTGACTGTTTTTTAAAAAAGTCAAATACAATTGGTGCCTCTCCCACTACAACATAAACCGTTGAGAATTTAGGCAAATTTTATAAAGCCAAAAATTAAACTTGTAGTTACAGTTGCACTTATCGCCATCCTAATATTACATGTTATTTTCTTCCTCCTTCATACAGGTTTACACAAATCTTGATGATGACCGGTCTCATGCAGTGAACACTGGATGGTCCATGTTAGCACTGATTGAAGCTGGACAGGTCTATTTCATATGAACCACACAATAATGCTTGTTGAACCATAAGGAAGACTGTCCTTCACAGACAAAATTTTCAAGCATCTGCACATAGTTCTTTACATCAAACTGGTTTTCATTTCAAAATTTATAATTACTCATTGGAAAATCTTTATCAGCATATAATGGAAATTCTCATATTGACAAGCTATCATATATTCCGGAATCCCATCACTTCGCATGTTACTTTTTACCAAATCAAATACAGTGTGATTTGTTAATTGTTATCTGATATCTTTTGGAATGTTCCAAGTTAAGGGCAAGCAAGTTTGAGCCAAATGTGTTCCTCAGTTGTAGCCAATTATTTTATATGAAGTAAGAACTATGTGGATGCTATTGTATCTTTATGAGCTTGTACACTGAATCAATATGTAGCTTTTACACTATCACTTAGCTACACCAAACATATAATAGTAGATCCATAATGTTGATCGTTTTCTACACTATTTATGACGCATTGGAAGAAATTCAGCAGTATTTAATGCTTCCAAACCATAGAATTGTTGCTATCAGCTCAATATTTTTGTGAGATCGAATGCTTTGGCAATAAATCATGTAGAAATCATAGGCACTGACAGTGCAAACATTTTGATAGGGTGGAACTCCAGTTTAGACTCTCTAAGATAACTTTTTCCTTCAGAACATATGCCCCAAATACTATTACGAGGGATACCTTCACTTGTGCAACTCTCATGTGACAAATGTGACTATTACATGTCCTATTGGTCCACCTTGGATTGAGGTATTGCAATTCTTGAAGCTAGTGAAGTGATTCCTACCACAAACACAAACTGGATTGTTGAGATGCACAGTTGCACAGTTTTACTACATGAAAATTGTACAGATAGCATTACACTGTGTGTGTGGTGCCTTACTCTGGGTTCATTATAGGATCTGATAAATCCAGCTGTGACCAGGCCCTGCCTGAAAGCTTCTTATCTATGTATGAGAGGACTCTTGTTAACACTATGTGAAAGATGGGGCCACACTAGTAAATTTACTCTAAAGATTAAAAAGGAGTATTCATCAGAATTGATGAAAGCTTCCTTTGAATCTTGGTTTTATATATATACTATAGCATAGTAAGTAGTCCCTTCTTGCTTTTATTTTAATTGCCTCGTTTCTTGTTATCTCCTGCTCACTTCTATTCTCCTTCAACAGCAACTCTCCAGGGCATAACTTAGAAAATTTGAATTGTCTTCCATACCAGTAGATTTATCTTAGGAATGATTATTCAAACTCATAGATCTAGCCTTGGTAGAGTTTTGAGACATCTTAATAGGATCTCAACCTTCAAGAATGACATCATTATACATTCTTATGTTGTAGGTTTTTTACTTTTCCCATCCTTTCTCCTTGTGTTTAGGAGTGAAAATTTTAATTCATAGTTGTGGTTGCTATAGTGTTTATGAAATTAATTGGGCCAAGCTGTATGCAGCCTAAAACAACTTGAACCTGCATCCTCCTGGCTTATCATTGAGCCAAGCAACTTGATTTTGCTTCACCTATCCCCCCAAAAGTTGCACTGTGTACCAAACTATTATGACTGTGAAATTGGCTTCCTTCCATTTATGCACCAGTTTCCTTTAAGGAAATGTCTGCCTTCTGATGGCATCATCATCTACAACACTTACCTGCCCTTTAATTTGTGGTTTTGTATGGCGTCCTGCTGCTATACGTTTCTGTAAATCTATGACTTGCAGATTATTAACATGTTGGGGAATGTCATTCCTTTTTGCTCTTTGGCTTGTGTCAGAGATAATTGCATTGCCCATTTCCCTATAGCAAATTGTATGATTTTACCTCTTTTGCCAGAGAAATAATTGGCAACCTTGTTGTAAAAAGTTTGTCAAATAGTTTATGGAGTTTTTCTCGTGCTCCCTACCTGGCCCCAAACTGACGTGAGAAGGCTTGAGTGATGATGATGATGATCCATTATTGGCCACTCACAGATTGCTAACATGTTCATTCTTTGACCATCTGTTACAGATTAGTGGCACTAATTTTCCATGCACCTGTCTTGATGATCTGTTTGTAGATAGTTTTACATACTGAGCTGGTGATGGTTGGGATCTTGTACTTGTCTCTTAACATTGAGACATTAACTCCTGAAAATGCGACAGTGAGAACACGTGATTATGTTAAGATAGTCTGTGCAATCAAGAAGAGATTATTCAAGTATACGTATTATGTAATGTAGCGAGATAACTTAAAACGGAGCTTCAATGATAGATCTTATGCATTTTGAAAGCCCTGTGCATCTTTTGGGGTTAGTTCCGAAATGTGCTTTAAATTTATTGACATGTTCTTATTTATTATTATGTTTCATATCTTCCTTTACATAGTTTGACTCTCTGCACTATTGAATAGCATGCTAGTTTCGTCTTAATTTCAACATTTGTAAACCATGCAGGCTGATAGAGATCCAAAGCCTTTACATTGTGCAGCGAAAACTTTGATTAATATGCAACTGGAGAATGGAGAGTTCCCTCAACAAGTAAGTTGCAACTTATACTACTTGTCACATGTGGTATTAGTACTAGTAAATAATGTGCTATTAGGGTCTCGTTCTAGTCCTTATAGATTAGTAGCTTTCTAAAGCTGTCCTGGCAGGCAAAATAAGCAAATTCTAATAGTTTAATATTTCTCACATAACTTTTGGGGGAAACAAGAATATGAAACTTCTATAGGTCTAATTATGTAGATATTTTTTATAGGGATATATTTCCAATATTTCACATATTACAGCTGACTCCTTTTTAATATCTGTATACGGTATTATAGTATGTCAAAAATGCCCTTAAAATTTTCTCATCTTTCCTTTGCTATGATGAGCAATACCCAATATGTAGTCCTATTGTACCAGTTAACTGTATGTAGGCATTAGACATCACTGTAGATAATACTTGCAATCTTGCATCCAGACATATAAGTTTGTTTTGTGTTTTGCTGCTTACTGCAGGAAATTATGGGAGTCTTTAACAAAAACTGTATGATCAGCTATTCAGCATATCGGAACATCTTCCCAATATGGGCCCTGGGAGAATATCGCACTCGGGTTCTTAATCCCTCCAGCAAACATTGACATGTAGTTGTTTAACCTGTAGAAGGAACACCTACATCTGAATTAGGAGGTAAATAAATACTTGATGTATTAGCAAATTTTCCTGATCTTTTATGCTAAGTGGCCTTTTTTTGGTTATACTAGGCAGCGCATTACTTGATGTAGGCTTTGACCAACAGATTCCTTCTGACCAAGATTTAAGGTCCAAAGTGGGCATTTCTTATGACCAAAGAAATAAATTGGACACAGTCACATGAGGTCGAAGCGATTGAAAGTTCAAACCCCATCGAAGAAACCTGCTGAGTTCTGCAAGCTGAATTTGTTTGGGTGCGTTGCAGATGGTTTGTTCTTCGTTTTACATGACAAAGATCTGGGAGGAAACCGGGAATGCATAAAGAGGATGGAGATAGCAGTGACAACACATGCTGGTTCACAGTTGATACTGACACCTTATAGTAATCTCCTCTTCTTAGCTTTGCTTGAAATGCATGAAACCTTTTATGTAAATCCCTAGTGCTAGCTAAAATGCTGTGAAAAATAATTCGGAAACTGTAAAACTTCACATTGGAGATGTCTGGCTTGTTGAGATGGATCAAGTCTTGATTTGCAGTCGCAATAATTCATTGGAAAATTCTCAAATGTGTAGTTCATGAAGGCAAATTATAAGGGCACTACACTTGTTACTTGGGGCTAGCCCAATGTAATTTTTCCCAAAATTACAAGTTTGTCACTCTTAAAGTTACTTGGGGCTAGCCCACACCAAGCTATATAAGTGAACAAATTTTCTGTTTTAGGCATTTCATCCTCACTTGAAGAAATTCTCATTCTCCAAGTCTAAACCTAAATTTGGAAATTGATAGTTGTGGTCCCAAGTGGAAGAGAATTTTGCTTTGGTGATTGTCCAACGAGTATTCTTCTGGTATGTCTTCGACAACATACGATGAATTAGTTTTGCGATTGTCAGAAAAAAATTAAGTTTTTTTTACTATTGTAGGAACAATGCATGAAAATATCTTCGATGACAAAGTCGGATCATGCAATCCATTAAATATGCACTCCGGACGTTTCGAAGAACATGTCGGTTGTTCCGAAACACGTACGGTACGTAAAACGACAATCCTAATTCGACAGTCATCGTGTAAGGACTGTATAAAATTAGACAGTCTTATATAAATATAGGACTGTCAATAATTATACAGTCCTACATAAATACATGACTGTCAAAATTTCGACAGTCCTATATAAAAGTAGGACTGTCATAAATTTGACAGTCCTATATACAAATAGGACTGTCAAAATAGTGACAGTCCTGGATCTTAAAGACTAAATTATTTGAAGTGCCAATTATATGAAGTTATTAATTTTTATATTATTTTATATTGGTTATAGGACCAACCTTGTACAGATGTTGTGGTACATCCTGCTGTTGGGGTTGATGTGGATGATATATTCTCAATGGATATTCAATTTGCAACCCAGGAAGAAGCATTAGATTGGTGCAGAGAAGTTGGAAGACGACATAACATAGTAATTGTCATTGCAAGATCCATCAGATCTCGGTCGGGCCGAAAATATGTAGAGCTGGGGTGCGAAAGAGGAGGTGTGTTTAGGGATCATAAAAAAAAGGGTGTTGTTGAAAAAAAAAATTCCTAAGAAAAACGTTGGGACGAGAATATGTGGTTGTCCATTGAAGGTGTTGATTGTAAAAGTAGAAGATGTGAAGTGGATAATCGAAGTTAAGAATGGAAGACACAATCATCCTATTCCAGGGACACTTACGGGTCATGCCTACGTGGCACGGTTGAAGGAGGATGAAAGAAAGTTGGTTGAAGAATTGTTCCTTTCCGGAGTTGCACCGAAACAAATTTATTCTGCCGTGCGATAAAAAGAAGATGGGAACAAGTCTACCATGAAGACGATCTATAATAGTTTGGCTAGAGCAAAATTTAATAGTATGAAAGTAAGAATGGCGATGCAGCAAGTATTGAAGTTGCTTGGGGAGCATCACTACGTGGAGTACCATAGAAGACATCCACAAACTGATGACTCCTTTCATTGTTTTGGGCTCATCCTGATTGCACACACTTGGCTCGGTCCTTCGCAGACGTGTTGATCCTTGATTGTACATATAAGACCAACAAGTTCAAGATGTCTCTTTTTCATGTTGTTGGGTTTATGTCTACGAAAAAAATATTTACAGTCGCTTTTTGTTTTATGAAGAGTGAGACAGTAGAGGATTACACATGGGCGTTGAGGAAACTACAATCCCTTTACACAGGTTACAAAGAGCCCTATGTTTTTGTTACCGACAGAGAATATGCGCTGATAAATGCTATAGATATTGTATTTTCTCATGCGCATAGACTACTATGCACTTGGCATATAAATCAAAATATCCAAGCTCAATGCAAGAGAAAATTTGAAAATGTGGACGGTAAAATCGACATGCTTCGCTTCGAAGAATTCTACAGTGATTGGAGTCTTGTATGGCGAGCAAGTACTACAGACAGCTACGACACAGCATGGTACATGCTCCAACAAAAGTGGGAGACGAGTAACCCAACATGCATATCTTATATCAAAGATACTTGGCTAGAACCACATAAAGAGAAATTCGTCTTAGCATGGACGAACATGGTGAAGCATTATGGCACAATCACTACGAACCGGGTCGAATGATCACACTCAAGTTTAAAAAGATATCTACGGTCATCGGTCGGTAATTTTGTCTCCGTTTGGCAATCGATTCATTTGATGATTATTTCCACGGTGAACGAGATTGTAGCATCATTTGAGATGAGCCTCAATATTGCAAAGCATGAATACAAGCAAGAACACCTCTTGGATGGTTTAATCCATGTAGTATCTCACAAGACCTTGGGCTTATTGTTTGAGGAGATTGGTAGGTCGAAGTCGGTGGGTTATGATCCCGAGGTTTGCGGTTGTTCATATCGATATTCACTCGGACTTTCTTGTGCACATGAGATTAATGAATATCGTCGTGAATCTATACCTATTCCAATAGATGTTGTTGATCAACGTTGGAGACAGCTGTCGATAATGCCGACGGTGAAAGTTCAAGATGATTTCTTTGCTTTGCCACAAGTGAAACTCCTGCACGCAAGGTGGTGTGTCGCATCGGAACCGGAGAGAAGATCCATTGAGGTTAAAATTCAAGAAATTGCAGTCCCGGCAAAAATTTGATTGCAAGAGCCATCTGTTGTTCGAACTCCTAAGGGAAGACCACACTCAAGAAAGAGTAGAGCAAAAAAGAAGGAGGAGGAGTCAACTAAAAGAGATCCATCCTTGTTTGAACATATAGAACGCAGTTTGGAGGCAAAGTCCGAAATGGATAGGGTGGTAATTCCGCAGAAAAAGAGTAAGCTTACTATTCGAAGGGGGAAGAAACAGAAAACGAACGATGCAGTCACGGCGGAGGGTTTAGATAACTTTTCTGATTCATATAGTCTATATATTGAAAATTTCCTACCTGAGGTACGGAATTTCATTTAGTCTATTGTTGATATTCCTAAGGATGGCCATTGTGGATATCATGCACTAGCAAGACAACTAGGCTATTCAGTTGAAGCAGGATGGAGACAGGTTAGGGAAGAGCTGTACGAGGAGTTGGAGTCTCGACTACCCTTCTATAGGCAGATACTCGGCGAAGAAATTGTTGAAGATTTGTTGGCAAGCATACCTTGTACGAAAACAGTTACCAGACCAGACCATTACATGGATGTCCCGCCTGCTGCTTACGTATTCTCTAATAGGTATAAGATACCTATTGTAATTATCTAACAAGGTATTAACAATACTTTCTTTCCAATGTGTGCTCCCTCGGCCGAACACGGAGTATCCAATCTATGTTGCATAGGGCTTGTCGGACAACACTTCGTCATCCCAAGGTTGATCGGTCATTCTCCTATTCCGCCACCTTCTACGCTTTGATATAAACACGCACCAGAGGAAGCGATCTCATGGACGACACCCTACACGGATGCAATGGCTTCCTATAAGAAGAAGATGAAGATGGAGGATCCAAAAATCATGCCGAACGACTACTTTGATATTCTAATCGATTGATACTGTATATTGAAATGTATTTTGTGTGTATGTTGTGCAATGAGTCATGTATGTTTTACTGTATATTGAACTGTATATTGTGTGTATGTTGTGCAATTAAAGGAGTTATCTAATTGATACTAATCGATTTTGACTGTATGTTGTGCATTGATACTAATCGATACTAGGACTGTCAATATGTAAAAGTGCCAGGAAACTAGGACTGTCAAAATTATGACAGTCCTAGAAGATACTAGGACTGTCATAATTTTGACAGTCCTAAACTTTACCCACTGTCTCTGCACAGTTATATGTAAGTTAAGGACTGTCAAAATTATGACAGTCCTAGAAGATACTAGGACAATCATAGTATCTTCTAGGACTGTTATAATTTTGACAGTCCTTAACTTACATATAACTGTGCATACACAGTGGGTAAAGTTTAGGACTGTCAAAATTATGACAGTCCTAAAAGATAGGACTGTCATAATTTTGACAGTCCTAAACTTACATATAACTGTGCAGAGACAGTGGGTAAAGTTTAGGGCTGTCAAAATTATGACAGTCCTAGTATCTTCTAGGACTGTCATAATTTTGACAGTCCTAAACTTACATATAACTGTGCATAGACAGTGGATAAAGTTTAGGACTGTCAAAATTATGACAGTCCTAGTATCTTCTAGGACTGTCAAAATTTTGACAGTACTAAACTTTACCCACTGTCTCTGCACAGTTGTATGTATGTAGCAAAATTAGCTCCACTGTCATAATCTGCACATTTGACAACTGTATGTATGTAGCAAAATTAGAACACAAATTGTATGTATGTAGCAATTGCAGCATATTTTCAAATTGTAGCAATTGAAGCAAACTTAGAACACAAATATTCAAATTATGAATTGTAGCAAATTCATTCAAAGTTTTACAACCCAAATTCATAGTTTAAACTTTTACAAGTCTCAAAAGTCATATTCATTGAAAGTTTTACAAGTCTTCAAACGGGGCCTAAACTTCATGCCGCCTCTTTGTACGTTGCTCTCTATTTTCCAAAAAAGAAAAATCTTCAGCGTTGTAGATTTGTTGGAGTTCGTCATTGATTGCCATATAATTCGAACCCTGGCAACTTACGAGGCTTCTTCCCAACTTCTTCACTTTTCTTGCCCATTCATGAGAATTAAAAAAATTTGTTATGTTATAAACATTTACAAATATCAAACTGAAAGTAAAGAAGTTGGCTCACCATCTTGAGCAATACAGTATACAAGACCGATTTGGCAGGAAGATCTGAAGGTACACGCACAATATTACCTCCGCGTTGGAACAAGGTAGGTAGTCCGACACCGGCGTAGTAGACGAGGTAGTCATCGCTACACTCCGTCATATTGACTGCTGCTTGCCGTTCGGTTTCTCTAATAACGTGGCGTTGCCACTCGGTGAAGAAGTTTGATACCCAGTTGAACGCCGCAGGAATATAGTTTAGCGGTTTTGTACCTCGCGGAGCACTTATCATTTTCAAAGTGCGCTTTGGGACAGTTTGTATGTAGCCAAACTGACGGAGCACTCTATCCGGCATATAAGCCTCCTCGATTTCATGACAACTGATAAGACCGTGGTATAAAGCGACTGGTTGCAATGGATGACTAGTCTGTCGCAAATCACGGTATGGATCCCAAACAATCTGCACCGCATAAAATTTAGCATAACATCATTTAGCATAACGTAGTCAATTAATACCAATTAAGTAAAAAATTAGGTCTAAATTCACCTCCTCTGTCGTCATATCTTCGAGTGCATTCCGTAGGGCGGCCAATGTGTGAGGACGTTTGGCATCTTCCTTAGTTGGCTTCCATCGGCACATTCTAGGAAGGTTCTCGTCATACCCTCGGTTTAGTTTAGCCCGCTGCAGGGTTGGAAAGTGCTCGTATATCCATGCCTTCACGTAACCAGGTTAAAAAAACATTAGTCCAAAAATAAACAACAAAATTTAAAATTATGTATACAAGTTGACAAAGATATATCTATACATGGAGGAGAGTCTGGCATCCGGATATTGTCTTCGAACCCACGCGGGATACCGCACCAAGCTCGCAGTAAATGTATGCTAGTATACCGCTTCCCCAAGATATTTCTTCCAATGTGTCAATGTTGTCCAAATTGATGAGATATTTGGCATGTATGGACGTTACAGACTTATCCGTAATGCCGACAGCCCCTAAGATGAACTGCATATATCCGCGGGCCACATTATCACTATTATCCATTTCGGGGTCCGGATCAGCGAATATCTCCTCCAAATATTTTAGAGGAAGTCCGTAGGACTTCTTGAATTCTCGAAGACCGGTAAAACTAGTGGCATCAACTCCCAGACACCCTGATACATAATCCACAATATGGTCGTAAAAGTTGATGCTCGACTCATCAAAAGTTTGATTCATCATGACTCGACCATCAACCCTAAGTCCCAATATATGATGGACGTCATCAAGGGTAATCGTCAACTCCCCATTGGGTAGATGGAAGGTATTGGTTTCTGGATGCCATCGTTCTACAAATGCTGATATCAGTGCATTATCCACCGTCGTATATGAGTAGTTACCCAAATATTATAAACCGGTAGGACTGATTTTTGCCTTTACATCGTCTCCCAATAATTCATACCTCCATGTATTGCATTTTTTTCCGTGGTTGATCACCGTCAACATACGAGAACTCTCCTGAAAAGTAAACAATTGGATGAAGTGATACCTCTATGTAAAATGTACTTATCTATAAATAATTGGATGAACTTTGAACTTACAACTATATATAAAATTATCATAACGTAATGTACTTATCGGATTGTTCCATATTTGGTATGCAATATGGTTTTCGATCGACGGTAACATAGAGCAACCATTTGGACGAGTCTCGATTGAACTATCTGGCTGCTCAGAAGGTCCTGAACCATCAGTAGCCCAGTTTCTGAGGGTTTGTGGGAGACTCTTTACAGGACTATCTGCAGGCTGAGAAGGTCCTGAACCATCAATAGGTCGAATTGGGACATTTGGCATGTCCTCATCGGAGGAGGAAGAAGAACCGGAAGAACTAGGAGGAGCACGTCTCTTCGAAAGAGTGACAGTCTTCTTCGTCAATCGACGTTTCCTCACTTCAGGGCGTGCCTCGGGCTCGCGGATAGTGACACCTGGTTCAATAGTACGCGAAACATTGCGTTCCTTACGCATCGACGCAGTAGGGCGTCTTTTGATGATATCTTCATCCACAGTGCCCTTCCGAGGGTCATGACTATAAGACAAAAAATAAAATTTTATTTAACATTCTAAATTAATTTAACATTCAGGACTGTAGAAATTTCTACAGTCCTATACGTATACAGGACTGCAGAAATTTTAACAGTCCTAATTTTTTAGGACTGTTGAAATTTCTACAGTCCTTTATAAATTTAGGACTGTAGAAATTTCTACAGTCCTTAATTTATATAGGACTGTAGAAATTTTTACAGTCCCGTCCGATACTGTTCGATAATGTCGACGATTGTCGATATTTTATGCTCTAAAATCGGGTTCGACCATCCAAGTAAACGTCTAAACTACATCCTAAACTACATTCAGGACTTGTATGCTCTCATTTGAAGAATGAAAAGAAAATCACTCAAAATTTTCGAAATACAATCGGATTTTTTAATTTTTTTTGAAAATTTTGTAAATGCAATAGAACAAGGAGAAAGAAGATTTGTACCTTGATTCTTTCAAGACTTTGGGAGCCATCGACAAGGAGGAGGAGGACGAAGTCGAGGAGAACGGCTCCGGCGGGAGGGGAGAGGGCTCTGGTGGCTTTGGGAGGGTTTGGGAGGAGGGTTTCAAGTTTGGTCTAGTATGAGTAAACTAATGGGCTAGTGTGAGTAAACTTTGTTCATTAATGGGCTAGTCCCAATCCTGGACTAGCCTTTAGTAAAGTTTGTAGTGCCCTTATAAATTGCCTTCATGAAGTGGGCACATTGTTCCTAAATATTGTATGACATGAGAATGGTATTATTATATCTACTATTGTGTTGATAGTATTAAAGGGCCTGTTTGGTTCAGGAGGCTTGAAGGAAATTGAGCTGAATTTGTGTGGGTTCCATTAAATTTATATTAGTTTCACCATTTGGTTCAAGCGTACAGGTGATTGCGAAATCAGTTTTGTCTTTATGTTTCCCACTCCGAGTGTATGATAGAAATACATGAACCCACCGTATCCTCCAGTGTTTGGTATTGGAAAGTTAGCCCTCTTTGTATTTTCTTCGAACCAAACATCCCATTTGGTTTAGACTGGTTGTTGCAAGTATATTGCAAACTTGTAGATTACGTTGTACTTTTTATATGGACTCCACGTTTTTGTGAATTCCACTTCCATTTTGGAAATCCCGTCCCCTTCGTATTTTCTTGGAACCAAACGCCCGTTTGGTTTATATCAAATTATCAACAATGGTTGTTGAAAGTGTTTTGCAAACTTTTAAAATTACAATAAGGGTTGGTAAGAAATATGTGAAAAATAAATTAATTTCGTAGAATTATTTTTTTAGGAAAAAGATTCCATGAAATAAAATAAAAAATTATGGAAAATGATATTTTTTTTTGGATTGGGTTAGTTTCATTTTCCACCATTTTAGAAGAAAATATAGAAAATGCTAATTTTTTGAAAAATAATTTTATGAAAAATATAAGCATCAAACTCTACAATTGAAACACTACAATTGGTGGATTTTTTGCTATAAATTTTTTTTTTTCACCAAAAAAGTCCAATAAAAATGAAACTTATCTAATCCATAGAAAAATATCATTTTTCATGAAATTTTCGCTAAAAATAATGACAATCAAACACCACATTATATTTTTCATAAAAATATTTTAATATTTTATAAAAAAACAATTTCATAAAAAATAATTTCGTAAAATTAATTTATTTCCCACGTATTTAGGTCCACAGTGCTTTGGCCCACGAAGAAACATTCTAAACTAAATTCCCACCCCTCAAGTTTGGTTTCAAAACCCTCTCCAATTGATCCCCCACCCAAATTTCCCTCCATCTGCTGCTCTTTCCCTCCAATTCATCAATGTCGTCGACCCCTTCTCCGGAGCGGGAACCCCAACAATTCGACGACGATGGAGAAGAAGACGACGAGGACTACGATCCGGAGGCCGACGAGCTCGACACGGCGGCGGAGTCGGAGGAGGACTTCCGTGCTCGGCTCGCCTCCGCGGACCCCGAATACCGTATCTTCCTCGAGTCCTTCTTCGCCGCCAGAGCTTCCGATCCCGCGGAACCGCCGGAAGTGGTGGTTCTCGAGGAGGAGGGGGAGGGGGAAGAAGAGGCAGGTGGGGATGGCGAGGAGGAGGAGGAGGAGCCGGCGAGTGGGGCCCAGTGGGATCAGTCGTCTGCGACCCCGAACTGTCCGATCTGCTTTGAGCCGTGGGCTCCCGACGGGCCTCACCGGGTCTGGTGAGTCCATATTGGCAACCCCCATTCTCTACTGCATTCACATTGTCGAAGTCCAAATTTCAATCAATATACTTAGCTTCACTTATATTGCGATTTCTCCAATTTCTGTTCCTTTAGTATGATTTAATTGGTTATACAAAGTGTGCCTTTTGGTGCATAATTGTAAAAGAGGATCATGAACAAAGAAGAGTCCGGTTAGAAGAACAGGAGAAACAACACAAAGTTATCACACTAGAGAACAACCACATGAGAAGTCTTAAACCCTAGAATTCAATGGGACGCACCAAAATCAATGCTGTGACGGTGTCTTCATGATAGGTGGAAATGCCCAGCTTGGATATCTTTTTAGACTTCCGGAAGCTTTGGTGGATTCACGGACTTTTCATGAGGATTTTGTCTTAATGTGAACTTGAACTTAGTCTGTTATTTCCTTTTTCTTGTGACCTACGATCATGAACTTATAATTTGGAATATGACATCCATGATGTGTTCTCTGCAAGAACTTTGGTTCTGGAATTATAAAGTTGTGCTTGAGGATTGGTTGAACTCGCTTCAGCTTCATACTTCAGGATCGTATGGAAAGCCGTTCAATATGTTAAAATACGGGAGCAATGGAAAGTACATACTCCTTAAAGACTATGTTTGATGAGCCCATCAGCTTATTTATACTATAGTCTTATTTTAGCATACTTCTATGACATGGTTACGATAGTTATTGGAGAATAACTTGACATATAGCACACACACAGTTCAGTTTCAGTACTGAAAAGTGAGTAGGTGAAGATTGAGTCATTTTGCTTGTGCTATGTATCATACAAGTGCATGTTGTTTAAAACACAAAAAAAATCATGTTCCTAATAAATTTTGAATGATCATGTTATATTTTAGAAAAAATATTGCTCAATTGTAAGGCACTTAGGTGCTTTGTTGTGATGTTCTGGTGCTTTGGTAATATTATTAGGTGGCTAGTGTGTCTATAGAGTGGTTTGCAGTATCTGTTTTGGACAGTTTCAGCAGGTTCCGGTGTTGCGGTTTCGGTAGTTTCATTCTCGGACCTCGGTTTTGCCCAATATTGCGAAGCATGATGTGCAGTTTTGGTGAAGGGTCACTTTGGCAGCATTATTAGCAGATAAATGCTTCTTTTTTAGAAGAAGAATGGGAATGCCAGTGCATACTGATAAAATCCTTCAACTACGTGATAGGTAAACAAAAAAAAAATGTAATAAGATTAATTTTTAAAACGATTATGTTTGAGTTAGACTGCACGTCATTTCGTAATCTCATTTGAATAATTACTGCTTTAGGCCCAAGCGAACTTGGGTTGAGGGTGTGAAAAGGATTCATGTAGTCAACCCGAAAAACCCGGGATGAAAGGCTGTAATGTTGTTGTTATTGTAACTTCTGAATTTCTCTCTTTTCTTTAATAGACTAAAATAAATAAACAACCTATAGAAACTAGCGGTATATTTATGTCCATTGAACTAGAAGGTTGCGTGTTTATATCCATTGTAATATGGAGGATTGTATTGCTGTTATTCTAAATGGTTCTATGTTTTATGTCCATTTTAATGTGTTTTTTTATTTTTTGATAAACACTGTTCTTAATGGTTTAACTTTAATGGCCTCACTGAAGCATCATAAACAAACGACGTGCCCACAACAAGAAACTGTACCAGGATCCCTTAGAAACATACCTGAATAGATCATTAACACAGCACCATCAAAAACTGAAGAGGACCCTCCACCTTATGCATTGCTGGGGTGGATTTTGATTTGTGTCCAAAATATATGGGTACTGTTTCCTTGCTTTAATTGGAACTAATCTTGTTGGTTCTGCTCCTTCTAAAGTTTAAACATTGTCACTTAGCAATACTAGACAAGTAAAAGTAAAAAATTATAGTATGTAATATTTCTCTATATCCAACCTTTGTGTTCACCTGTCTGCTTTCACTTAATGTTTGACAGTTTTAAAAAGAAATTAGTTCCTCATAAATTTAAGCTTCATCACTGGTTACATATGATTAGAAGTCATAGTACCGAGTAATTGGAGAATTTGACATTCACTAGAGTTTTACGTTGGTTTTAAACTTTACAAGTCATTCAACTTTTCTTTGTTTGTATAAACTTGCACTTAACTAATCTTCTTTTGGTAGATTGATTATCATCTCCTTTGCAGTTGTATACCATGTGGACATTTGTATGGTAGATCTTGCTTAGAGAAATGGCTCCAACGATGTAGAAAAAGTTCTGGGAAGGTAGATAGTTATTTCATTTAGAGTTTGCTGTGGCAGAAGGTTGTTCTTGGTTAGTTTGTTTCTTATGTCATTTGGTGTCTGTCATTTTGCAGTGTCCACAGTGCAAGGGGAAGTGTAAGCAAAAGGACATTATTAACTTATATGCTCCACCACTTGTCGTTCCGAATGATGATCTAGAAAAGGTCATGTATTGATGGATGCTATGCTTTATCCGAATGTTCATGTTATCTGATTGACTCAAATGCCTGGTTATGCAGGAATTACGCTCTTTACGTGAAAATAATGATCTCCTCGAACTGAAGGCAGGTTTCTAAAGTTCACCAACTTGTTAGTTGCTTCAGAAGATGCTTTCCTTTACATTATAGCAACTTGCTCTTGCTTTTTTTCTCTCAATTATTTACTAGTTATTGTTACAACTGTCTTTTTAATGCTACCCATAGTTCATTAGAAGTGTTTTCTAACTTTCCATGTCATGGGGGAAACCTGCTGGTGATTATTATGGAGGTGCTTTTGAGTTTGGCTAGTTAGACATTTAATTTCTCTTTTTTAAAATGGGAACCTGATAAATAACCTCTTCGATTAAGACCACGCAACAACAAAGCCTTTCTCCTTGATTTTTAGGGTTCTATGTTTGAATCCTTTGATTCCTTTCATACTAAATATCCTTTATAGCTTCAATCCTTATTCGTTTAGGCTTAAGCCTAGTCCTAACTGTTCTTTTTGGGTACCTATCTATCAGTCCACCTTAACGGGGCATCTATTGGTCTTCATTGCACATGTTCAAACCACTTAGAACAATTTTCTCTCATATTATCCTCAATGTTTTGCATCCAACTTCCCCCGAATACTCCCATTCATCCGTGTTAGCATTCTCATTT
>JAYESA010000002.1:202645843-202650843 GCA_036927795.1 Iris macrosiphon | reverse complement strand
TAGAAATCCGGTGTGAATATATATATATATATATATATATATATATATATATATAAAATTTTTGTGCCTCGTGTCGCTCGGGCGCGCGCCTTAAGTGCGCCTTGCGCCTCGGACGATTTGGACCCTTTGCGCCTTGAGTGCGCCTTGCGCCTTTGACTACCTTGACTATTAAGCACTAATTTTAATTGTCTAATTAATATGAAGGTTACAAATCTACCCCCTTAGAAAAATTTCGTCCTCGAAATTTAAAGTAGATCATACAGAAAGAAAGAAGATATACCTCAAAATTCAAAGAGATATGGATATCGCTCACGCATCTCATCCTCTCTCTCCCAAGTAGATTCACTCGGGGAGTGATGACTCCAAGCGACACGAACAAATAAAATCGTCCGGTTACGCAGCACATTTTCTTTGCTATTTAGTATCTCCACGTGCTGCTCTTGGCAGATGAGGCTCGGTCCCACTTCAATCTCTGAGTGATCTAATACGTGGTTAGGGTCAGCCACGTATCGTCTCAGCTGGGATACATGAAACACGTTATGTACTCCCTCTAATGTAGGTGGCAAAACTAGCCGGTAGGCTACGACACCGTCCCTTTCGGTAATACTGAAAGGTCCGATAAACCTTGTACTGAGCTTCCCGCTTCTCCCGAAACGAATCGTGCCACGTGTTGGAGAAATTCACAAGAACACCAATTCGCCAACCTCAAACTCTAACTGTCTCTGGCGACTATCGGACCAGTGCTTCTGTCTGTCCTGAGCCACACGAAGTCTTTCTCTAATCTGCTTTACCTTTTTCGCAACATCTACTACCATTTCTGGTCCCAACAATGCTCGCTCGCCTACGTCGTCCCAAGATAATGAGGTACGACATCTCTGGCCGTACAGAGCCTCGAAAGGAGACATCTCGATGCTTGCCTGGTAACTATTGTTATATACAAACTCCACCAGATGAAGATAATCCTCCCACGATCCACCGAAGTCTAAAATACAAGTCCGAAGCATATCCTCTAGCGTCTGAATAATCCTCTCTGACTGTCCATCCGTCTGAGGGTGGTAAGCAGTGCTAAACTTTAGTTTGGTACCCAAGCTAGACTGCAAACTCCTCCAAAAATGGGATGTAAATCGACTATCCCGATCAAAGACGATACTCACCGGAACCCTGTGCAACCTGACAATATGCTTCACGTACAATCCAACTAGCTTTTCTGTAGACAATCCCACTTTAAATGGCAAGAAGTGGACTGATTTGGTCAACCGATCAACGATGACCCAAATTGCATCTTTTTCTCCTGGAGTGCGTGGTAGTCCGGAAACAAAATCCATCGTGATATGTTCCCATTTTCACTCCGAAATTGGTAGTGGCTGAAGTAACCCGCATGGTCTCTGCCTTTCGGCTTTGACCTGCCGGCATACTAGACATCTGGAAACAAAATGTGCTACCTCTCGCTTCATATCATACTACCACACGTGATCTCTTAGATCTTTGTATATCTTGGTAGCTCCTGGATGTATAGAATACTGAGAGCGATGAGCTTCCTGCATGACTTCTTCCCGTATATCTCCTCTAGGAACACATACCCTCACTCCGTGTCGTAAAGAGCCATCTTCATAATGGTAAAGTCATCTAGTAATCCGGCATGTACCTGAGCTCAGATACTTCTTAGACTTTCATCTTGATATTGTGTTTCCCGGATCTTGTTCATCAATTCCGACTGAATCTGCATACCCATCATCTGCATTTTAACTCCAGGAATTATTATTTCAATACCCAACTTCTCCAAGTCTGCTAACAAGTGGCAGTCCATCGTCAGGCACATAGCTACTGGATATCTGCTCAAGGCATCTGCAACTATGTTGGTCTTTCCTGGATGATACTTCAAGACAATATCAAAGTCCTTTATGAGCTCTAGCCATCTACGCTGTCTCATGTTCAGCTCCTTTTGTGTGAAAACTTACTTCAAGCTTTTGTGGTCAGTGAATATTTCCACACGCTCTCTGTACAAATAATATTTTCACAACTTCAATGCAAAGATGACAGCTGCCAGTCCAAGTCATGGGTAGGATAGTTCTTCTCGTGTGTCCGTAGCTGTTTGGATGCATAAGCCACCACCTTATTGTTTTGCTCTAAAACACATCCCAAACCCTTTCCTGAAGCATCACTATAGATGGCGAATCCTCCTGATCTCGATGGCAATGTCAGGATAGGAGCCGTAGTCAATCTCTTCTTCAACTCATCAAATGCTGCCTGGCATTCCTCAATCCATACAAACTCTACATCTTTCTGAGTGAGTTTAGTTAAAGGCTCTGCAATTCGAGAAAAATCTTTCACGAACTTTCTGTAATATCCAGCAAATCCTAAGAAGCTTCTAATTTCTGCAACAGAGCTCGGAGTGGCCCAAGATTCTACGGCAGCAATCTTCTTTGGATCAACTGATATACCATCTCCAGTCACCACATGTCCGAGAAACTCCACTTTGTTTAAGAAAAACTCACATTTAGAGAGTTTTCCATAGAGCTTCTCCTTCCTGAGAGTTTTAAGCACTATCCTTAAATGCTTCTCGTGTTCTTCTAGCGTCTTTGAGTATACAAGGATATCATCTATAAACACTACCACGAACTTGTCCAGGTACTGATGGAATACCTTGTTCATCAAGTTCATGAAGACTGCTGGGGCATTAGTTAACCCGAACGACATCACCAAGAACTCGTACTGGCTATATCGAGTCCTGAATGCAGTCTTCGAAATATCTTCTTTTTTTACCTTCACGCCACTCAACTGATCGAAGAGATCATCTATTCTCGGCAGCGGATATTTGTTCTTGATTGTGAGACCAATCTATTCCAAGGACAATGTCAAAACTTGGAAGTGGCATTACGGGTAAGCTAGCAGACAAAACACGGTCTCCCAATATAACGTGATACCCCTTGCAAACATCACTGACTAGGATGATGCCTCCCCCAGTCGTGATCTTACAGTTTCTACTCAAGGGTTCCACTACTAAATTATGCTCAAGTACAAAAGACACATATATGAAACTATGTGATGCACCAGAATCAAATAATGCTACAGCTGGAATAGAATCGAGAAGAATAGAACCTGCTATAACATCACCAGTGGGCTCAGTTTCCTCGACAGTTGTAGCAAAAGCTCTGCCCTGCTGAGGAGCTCCTCTCTGCTGGTGCTGGACAAATTGCTGCTGTTGTGTTGGAAGTGAAGGTCCCCTCTGCTGTTGTGCCACAGGTGGCTTAGCTGGTCCCTTTTGATTTTTTGCACCTCAAATATGACAGTTCTTCATCTGATGTCCCGCAGAACCACAGTATAGACAGACTCCAAGTCTTTTTCTGCATATTTCTCAGGAATGTTCCAGTTTTTTGCAAAAATGGCAAAAATGGGTCTGCTGGATCTGTCTTTGAGGATGCGGCTGGGCCGGAAATCTAGTTGGAGGACAATACTGCTGCTGATGCTGGAAAGTCCTCGGCTGAAAATGGGAACGTTTTGCTGGTCCCGTGCTGCTGTCTCCTTCGAACGCATTCTGGTCTCGCTTGGGTTTAAAGCCCATGTCCACCTCGATCCTCTGGGCTTCTTCTGCTACAATCCTAGCAAAAGTCGTGATACTAGAGGGGATAATGACTCGAATTTCTTGGGCCAAGCTTTGCCGGAATTTGCGAGCTCGGTCCTTCGGATCTCTCATCATATATTTTGCGAATTGGCTTAGTCTGCCGAACTCTGCAGCATATTCATCTACTAAGAGATTACCCTGCTCCAAGTTCTGGAATTGTTTCTCCAGAACGCCCTGGACTATTGCGGGAAAGAACTTCTGTTTGAAAAGGTGTTTGAACTGGTCCCAAGTTAGGTCTGGATCAACAAGTCTGTGCTCATTTCTGAACCAAGTGTGGGCGATATCGTGAAGCTGCAAGCCTACAACCTCTATCTTCAGATTTTCCGGTATCCGAGCAACCTGCATAATTCGCTCGATATCCTCGAGCCATTCATCCGCATATAGGATCCCTTAAGTTCCCTTGAACTCTCGATGAGCCATCTTCTTGAAGTCCAAGATATTGCCCATTTTCTGTTGAAGAGATGCAAACTTTTTCATAGATGCCAAAGCCATATGATGAGAACTCCTAATGCTTTCTTGCATCATTTTGGTTTGTTCCCTCTGGGCCTCAGTCTGAGCCTTCTGCGCCACCAGCATACATTTAAAGAGCTCATATAAATGTGTTCCTTCAGTGGGCATACCTCCAGTGTTCGATGGTACACCTCCTTGGGGGTGGAAGTGAAAGAGGAGAAGGAAGACATTCAGAGACAACTGGAGCGGCTTCTGCAGCTGCTCCTGAACAACCGGGTGCTCTGGTCTCGTGTGTCCTTCTGGAATATGTTATAGGAGTCATTCTGGAATATGATAAAACAATAAGGAGACATCATTAAAACACAAGATAAGATATTATTCAAGAATGATAAGAATTAAGGAAAATGTCAAATTAGTTAGAGTAATCAAGATCAGTAAATTTAATTCAGGAATGGAATTCTTAGTTGTGATTGAGTATTTCCTATTCCTAATATCATATATCCTATTGCAGGTTCGTAATAGTACTCTAATCCTAAGTACTACTACGACATCATACTAATTGTGAAGTCAGACTTGCATGGGCCACCATAAAAACGTGTCACGATCCGCACCCGGGTGTTCGGGTACGAGTGCGTGGGCACGTCCAGCCTACGCCGCAGTGTCGGCGGTAGAACGCTGTCTGGAACTAGTACTGTATAACCAACATCTCATAATAGAAAGAAAACAGATATTAATATTATACTCAATCACAAAACTAAGGTAGGTGAAAACATGCTGTATATATATGTATATAAATGTTACAATACAAAATCTTTTATTCATAAATCATACAACTATAGTAAGTCTGCAAACTTTAACTATTGTCATAACTAAGTCTCCCGCTTGCGGCCATCCTCGATCCTCCAGGAGGTAAAATCAGGCTCGAAGC
>JAYESA010000002.1:202553343-202643343 GCA_036927795.1 Iris macrosiphon | reverse complement strand
ATATATATATATATATATATATATATATATATATATATATATATCATTGGGAAAGGACAGCGGATTTTTGTGTGCTCCATTATACCTGACCTGAATTGCCATGTCTTTGTAATTTTTTTGGTAACAAGATAATTGTACTCTGGTAGTATTCTAGCCCTTTGATTAATGATAAGTTTCATGGAATATCGTGTTTTTTTTTTAATTATGCATGGCTTTCTCTTCCACATGTTTTATATCATATGCAGATGCATTCTAGAGATAGTGAAAGTTCTGGGAGACAGGTACGTTCGTTCAGTGTACTAAGTGCTGATGTGCTTTTGACTTCTGGACTGTTTTTTGGGAGGCAAATTTTTGCAATAGTTTGAACTTTTCTTCTGGTCATGTAGAAAGTTCTATGCTTAGGAACTGTATCCTTAGGAGAAACACAAAGGAGGTTATTTGCGGGATCTGATGAAAGATGGAGAACTTCACGGCAAACATCTTATGGTAAGGGCAGCTATATTACCTGCTATGGTCCATGCAACAAAGGGGGGTTGGATGGTGTTTACTTAATACGTCTTTGGACCATATGTTTTGGATTTTCATAATATATCAATTTGCTCTTTTTATATTTTGTTGAATACTTGTCCAACCAAGTCTTATACATTCTTGCAGATAGCAGTTATGGCTCCCAGAATTTCAGAGATGGATCTCGTCTGTGTAGCCTTGTTTTGCAGATACTACTTTTTAAAGTTGTTAGTGCTTGGACATTTTAATTGTTTCTTTCATATTGAATGTGCCTTCATTGAATAATTAATGAAGTAGCTGCAACTACATTAGTTTGATAATTATGTGTTTTGCAGATCAAGATGTTATTTTCTTCATCTCCTATAGTGGTTGCAAATTAATGTTCTGGTTGACATGCATTATGCATATTTGAAGTTATGAATGAACAGAAATAGTGATGAGACATTAGCTTTTAGAAATCAGTTTACTGATTGCTTTCTTCAAACTTAACTGTGTGCTGAATATACTATTCCATGTATTAGACCCTTTGATGGGTTTTTTTTTTTGGATGCTACAGCTCTAGGTTTTTCTCTTCTAGGTCTTACAACTCTTACTTATTTAGGTTTACTGACTTTAGTCTGAGGCACCCCTTGGATTTATATACAAGTTACTTGGGAAAAGATCAAATCATATATTGTTTCTGTTGGGAACTTTTATGACCATTTATGTTGCACATCTGTATCATACTAATTTTTTTTTAAAATACAAACAATATATGTACGCAAACAACATGAGCTATCAGTTGATGACCAGTTTGGTGTATCCTACTATCCTCTCTAAGGATTTATATGCAAGTTATAGTGCTATTCTTGATTTAAATGATTACATATGAAAGCCAAATAGACCAATAGTACGAAGTTAAATGCTATAAGAGCCTGTTCCTGTTGTGAGACTTCTGCAAGTAATGTAAGTTGATCTATTATAATAATAAGTAGGTCCACAGACAGTGGAAACAACAAAGTTGTATAGAAATAGGAAATGGCTATAATTATATATAGATATGCCCAGATATATTTCTAATAAGTAATAACTCTGCCCATATGACTCTAATGCTAGACTACATCTGTTGCAAAGAAAAGAATATAACGCAACACCAAATAGACACAGACACGTCAACTATTTTGGCCTGTCCTAGTGTATTTTGGGTGTCTGTGTCTGTCCGATGTGACTTGACAATGGACGTGGCATGGAATTTTGGAATGTCTGTGCTTCCTAATAAATTACTGTCTTACCATATGTCTATCTGTTGACTGCTAGTTGACTAGGTATCCTCCTGACTAAGGGTCAAATTTTGACTATTAGACTAACGTAGATTGTATATTTCTCCATTTAAGAGATTTGGTATAGATGTGAAGAAAATGTTTTCTTGTGACATTGACATTAAGACAAATGAGTTGTTGTGGATTCATGGCTGAGATTTGGGTCTATTTTGAAAAATCCAAATCTGGATGAAATCAAGGTTGTAAAAGTGTAGTTGGGCGGGCACCTAGCGCCTAGCCCACCTATGCGCGGCCTAATTCTAGGCTGTCCAAAAAAACATGCTGAAAATTGCTCATAAACCCCAAACAACCTGCATAGTCTGACATAATCAAACATAATTGTCAAATTCAAAGTAGAAGTACAAACAAAAAACAAAAGTTATGAAAGGAAAAATAATAAGAAAACTCTTTCCTCGACTCTATCTAGGCGGCTGCCTATCCGCCTAGGCAGCCGACTAATCCCAATTCTTTAGGCCCATCATCTAATTCCCCGACTCTGACTGAAATTTAGGCATCCCATGACTGCCTAGCGCATCGGTTTCTTTGGAAACATGGTGAAAACGTTTTGGTCGATCCATGGACGGATCTCTCCAATAGCATTACGATTTAGAATTGTCCAATCTTTGTCAGATTTGTCTTCTGGCTTCTGTCCATTGCAGATTACACTTCGTACAGATCCTTGCAATAGAGAATATCTTCCATCTGTGGCCTCTATATGGAATAGTTTGAAGATGTGAGCTTGATCATGGTTGAGGAGGTAGAAGACGATGATTCCGCCATCACGATCAACAAGCTAGTGTGGCTCTGATACCACTTGTTGGGTATGCTCTGATATCACTTGTCGGGGAAGCAATATGATGGAGATGACCTTCCTACACACAGTGCATAAGCTTGTTGGATTGGAAGTGAGCTATCATGCTGAAAGCGGAAGTTATAGAAAAGAAAATACAAAACACCAGAGAATTAACGAGGTTCGGTTATGTGCCTACGTCCTCGGACAACTATAGTTATTTTATTTCTCCACTAAGAATAGTGAGATTACAAATTACAATCTCTCTCTTGGATTCACTCAAATGGCTCACAAACTCTCATACAAATGTATGGACACACTTTGGTGAAGAAGCACTCGACGAAGAAGCACAATCCGGATGAACACCGCTAGCAAGGAGTAACACCACTAGCAAGGAGCACCAAGAGCACAAGGGAGGATCACACAAACATCTCCCAAACCTTCTCCTTATATAGACACAAGGGGATGAACTTTCTCCTCCAAGATTCGTTTCATCCAAGGTTTATTAACCTTGGGAACTCCAAAAGACAAAAGTCTTTCTCCAAGGTGAATGAACCTCGGGAACATCAACCCTCTTCTCTCCACTTATGGAGGGACCACCTATCAAGTGCGAGATTTGCAGAATTTTGGTCTCGCATAAATGGACCTCGTATAAAAAGCCAAAAGAGGCCTCCGCAGAATTTTGCTCACTCAGAAGAGATGACACTCTCGTCAAAATTCTGCTCATTCAGAAAGAGCGAAAATACCGAATTCTACTCAGTCAGAAAAGAGACGTTCTCTGCAGAAAGTTTGCTACGTGGCCACTATTTGACAATAATGATCCTGTCAACACGACGTTCAACTCATCATTAATGGAGAATATGACGTCTTTTAAGGAGGATTTTCTCGACTGACACGAAAAGTCACGCCTCCTGAAGTATCCGAGCCCACGTTACTAACATCATTAAATACTGTGCCAATGGCTGAAGGCCATATGGCCATTGCATTAATGGTTGCATTTATGGCTGAGGCCACGTGGCCACTACTACTGCGGCTGCATTTATAGCAGAGCATCATGTTCAATCCCCTATTGAACACGGTAGCTCTTGTGCCCTTGTTAGCAAACAACAAGGTTGGTATCAGACCTCCACTGCTATAATCTCCCAGAAATATTATTTGTGATAGTATTTCTGTTGTATTTAGATACTGTGTTTTTGTAAGTCGAAGATTTCTATACGGAAGTTTCTGTAACTGAAAAAACACACACACACACATACATATATATAGAACAAGATCTTCCTTTACTTGTTGTGTTTATGAAAGTCACTTATGTACATTGAGGTTGCTAATGCTCTGTTTTCAGAAAGAGTTTGCTGTAGATGGCGCACGTGTTATCGGAATAGATGTATCTAGTAATATTCTAGTCATCTCAGGGAAAGCACCAGGAGTGGGCCGCGAGCAGGTCCTTAGTAAGGTGAGCCAAACGGCTTAACTGATAATAACAATATTATGAACTATAATTTAAAATTCTCTAGTTTCAATATTTACTTTATTAGTTTGTTTTCATCCTTTGTGCAGGTTAGTTTATTAGTTCCAAACGAAATAGATAGAATCCGGCTTCCTTCCAATACTGGAGCTATCAGGGACATGTGTATCCTTTCTAATCAACTTGCACTTGTTGCATCACTTGGCAAGAAATTATCACTTTTCAGGTGCTTTTACTACTACTGTTATCTGGATAAGTATTTCCAATAACTTTTCTGCAAATGTATTTTTATTGTTAACTGGGTTTGTATACCATTCAGCATGTCAAGCAACAACTGTGTCCTCGAATATGACTTACCGGTAACTCTCTCTCCTTACTTTATTATGTAGTTGGTAGATATTAGATGTTAGCATATGATGTATATAGTTCCATCTCTTCCTTATTGTTATAGTGGAATTTGTTAAAAGTTATTACCCTTCCACATTCTCATTATTGACTATTGAGTATCGAGGAGAGTGCTAGGCTATGTTGCATGGTCTCCAAATATGACATGTCATTATATGGACATGGAAACATGGACACTGCACTAATTTTTGAATGTTTTGGTGTCTGTACCATATCCGATACATGTTTGATATGACACAAACATGGAACTGTGTCCATGCTTCCAAGAAGCTAAACTATTTTGTGCTCTAAGCTAAAATAGAAACATGGGTTACTCTCTCTAGGTTTTCTATTTGACATCTCTAAAATTACTGGGTACACATTGAGGTTTATCAATTGCTTATGTTACCCTCTAATATTTTTGTGAACAGTGAAATTGATACTAGTTTTCTTATATGTTATATTATTTTTTATTAGCTACCTTACTCCAATTTGACTCGTTTTTCTTTCTTAATTGTTCATATGGTAGTGTAGTTTCTCTATGTCAATTTGTTATGTTTATTAAGATGGCTACCTGTTTTTTTAAGTGTAAAGGACTATGGAAATAGTGATACCATCATCTACTTATGGCGTGATGCCCTATACTCAGTCTCTTGTTATTAGTTGAATCGCATCCCACTCGCTTTAGTCCTTGTCCGTTTAAAGCCATATGTTCGTAGGGGTTTTACGCTGGTTGGCTACTTAAATAAATGGCAGCATCAGACATCACTATCTGCTGTTGCAAGGTCTCTCTTCTTCAAAAATCTAGTATTGGTAGTAAAATGGCTACAGGTTGTGTTCTCTTAACATAAATACTTACTCAAGCATAGAACATGCAGGAAAATATTAAAACATGGAAAATATTCGGATGAATATTATGAAGGAAGAAAATGTAAAAATGCATATAGAAAAGGTGTATTTTGTTAATATCTGGAAGTCTGTAAACCTTATAATATTATTATCTCAGCTTTTTACTTACCATAAATTGGCAAGTGGTTGAAGTATATGTAGAGCAGAGTCTTAAAAGTTGTAGGTTTGGGGGGAGAGGAGGAGGGAGGGAGAAGGGGGGGTGGGGGGGTGGGGGGAGGAGGTAGGGTAGGGAAGATTAACAGGGATTCTTGAAGAGTTTTCATAGGATTCAGGCTTCTAGTCAAAGTCTAAAGAGCAATGCTATGCTTACTACCAAACTTGGTTGTAAGGCTTTACAACCGCCACGTGGCGGTTGGTAATTGGTGGGGTGGACCAATTACCAACCGGCACGTGGCGGCTGTAAAGGTTTACAACCAACTTTGGTTGTAAACTTAGCTTTATTCAAGTCTAAATAGTGTTTTTGCTATGGAAGAATCCTGACGTATTTTATTATTGATGTTCTCAGTTTGTTTTGTCAAATCATCACCCAAATGTCTTACGTAATCATTTTGTCTATTCACGAGCTAGGAAGCACGGAGATTGTGCCTTGTCTATGTCACATCGTGTCGTGTTGGACACATATTAGACACTCCAAAACACATTATGACATGCCAAAGTCAGTTTGGTTTTCGTGTCGTACTGTTACTTCGGCACATAGTTCACAACCTCATTGAACTATCGCTTACTCCTATAATAGAAATTACGTGGTCTCTTCTAGTGGTTGATAAGGGGCATAAGTTAACTCCATTCCTCTCTGGCTTGCATCATTTAGCACATCTATTTGCAGTGCTCACCTTCATCCATATCAATAGATTATGATCAACCCTTCCCCATTCTTCACTGCGCACAGTGATCCGCCAACGTTTTCCCCACATTTTCTCTCCGTAGTTGTCAAAGTCGGAAAACACACTTAAGCGCCAAGGTCCTTTGAGGCTTAGGTGCAAAGCACAAAAGTGCGGTGCTTGCCTGAGCAAAGCAAGGTACATGTTTTGTAAGGGGCTCTCAACCTCATAATTGGTTCATGTCACACTTGTCCATGACAGAACATGGAAGCTTCAATGGCACTTGAACTCTAGATGGGAGGTCAGTGATTCTATTGGGTCCTTGTATAAGGACGCACTTGTTCGCGACAAAAGCAAGCTGTGATCGTGAATGAAGTGATGTACAACCATCCATATTGTTGAGCTTCTTGCCTGGGCGTACTTTTACTAATTATGTTCCTCTCAATGATCCATCTCACAATCTTCGTGTTCAAGACCTCAGGTAAGGCAAGTCTGTTGGTCTTTTGATGATCCAAGCCATAAGGGCATGGAGGGAGAAGTTGAATTATTGAAAGTGATCATGCCTTTCCATTGTTTGATTGAATTGTTCATGGTCAATTGGAGAATGTCTTCATCACACGACAATTGGAGAAGAGCTTGAAAGGTTTTTGGTGTTTTGCTTATCACTTTGAGAAAGTGATACTCAAATTTCTCTGTACAAATGAGTGGAAAGTTCTTGTACCCCTCTGGAAAGGGCTATCAAATAGCTAATACGAGCGAGTTTGGTATGGTTGATAAAGACTGCAAAAGACGTCTATAAGGGAAGGCAATATGTATAAGGAATGTATTAGGTGTTAGATGAGAGAGTGGTGCGAAGCGATGATATTTGCATCACCAAGGGCAAGGGTATATGACTACTTTATCCCCATGAACCATAGAGTATGGTGTGTTGTTAGTTGCTTCCGGACAATTTTACGGTATGCCCAAAGGCACTTTCCATGTTTTTCGTTCCAATCTCGCTTATTAGAGGAGACGAACTTCTTAAATAACTTGACGATGGTTTTGTTGAATACCTTTGCCAATCCATTAGTAGCGGGGTTGTATGTAGTGGAAGCTACATTCTATATTCGAAGTTTATCGCAAAATCGATAGAATGATTGACTTACGAGTTGTGGACCATTGTCATGAATGATCCTTCTAGGGACACCAAATTGATGGATGGTATGTTGTTTGGTGAACCTGACTACATTGATGGTTTTACTTCTACCAATGGTATAGCTTCTGCCCACTTGGAGAAGTAATTGATTATTGCAAGGATGAACCAATAACCCTTGGTTGATAGAGGACTGATAGGCCCTATTATATCCATTTTTCATGCTTCAAATGACCATAAAGCGATAACATATGAAGGAACTCTGAGGGTTGGTGTATGAAGTCAGTATGAATTTGGTACGTTCTACACTTTTTCGCATAATCCACTTGTTAATAATCATAGTAGGCCACTAATAGCCAAACTGTCTTAATTGATCTTTCAACTTTGAACATGGTTGATGTGCGCCATAAGTGTCGTTATGAGCCTCTTGTGCTTCTGAACTCGACAAGCAACAAAGTAAGAATCCATCAAGTGAACGATTGTACAACATTTTTGTAACTGTGCCGTAATAGAATCGAAGGGATCGTCTTTAGATAGTGGTGCTTCCTTAGGATCATCATGGAGTATCCCATATACAACATGGTCGACGAGGGGGAACCGCCAATCTCGAGGTTCAAAGTCTATCATTGTTTTGTAGACTCCTTTGATTCTATGTCCTTCTTGCTTGTCGACTAGCCATCGTAACATATTGATTAATCTTGATCGACAAGACTAGAGAAGGTGCTAATGTGGAGAGAGCATCTGCCGCCTCTGTATTCTGAAGATGAGGTATATGATCGATAAAGAAACCATCAAACGTACATGTTACATCCCAGAACCAGAATACTGGAGAGCGGGGGCAGATAAAGCCAGCTACGGTCACGACTGTCTAGACATGTGAGGGTTTACTCTACAATCCATCAGACAATCCTGGGTCAAAAAAATTCTAGGTGTCTCAATCTCAAGCAAAACAAGTTACAAGATGTATGATCACCAACATATAATAGTAAGACGTCCCAAACTATACATACACAGTTGATCATAAAGCTAGTTACCACATAAGAACTAACAGTGCACAATATTAAATGATCAGCTCTAGCTATAGTCTAGAATATGCTTTACATGTAGGCCCGCAGACGGAAGTATCAAGGTCCCAGAACACGGGCTAAACACGTGCTCGGTGGCTAAACGTCTCAAAAGAATAATTATACACGATCAAGTGGGTGATGAAAGAGAAACCCACTCATGTCCTCGGGTGCTCCTCATGTTCACCATCTTGATGAGGGAGGTACGGGAGATCCTGCGTCTCTGCTCCGATATCTGGCCATACAAAACTAGGGGTGTCACGTCCCAGAACCAGAATACTGGAGAGCGGGGGCGGACAAACCAGCTACGTACACTAGAGTACTCAATACTCCGAGATACGGTCACGGCTGTCTAGATATGTGAGGGTTTACTTTACAATCCAACAGTCATTCCTGGGATAAGGGTCCTAGGTGTCTCAATCTCAAGCAAGCCACAAGTTACAAGATGTATGATCACTAAAGATATAATAGTAAGGCGTCACAAACTATACATACACAGATGATCATGAAGCTAGTTACAAAATGAAGAACTAGCAAGAGTGCAATATTACATGATCAGCTCTAGCTATAGTCTAGAATAGGCTTTACATGTATGCCCGCATGCTAGAATGTCAAGTTCCAAAATACGAGCTAAGCACGTGCTCGGTGGCTAAACGCCTCAAAAGTATAAGTACAAGATCAAGTGGGTGATGAAGAAGAAACCCACTCATGTCCTCGGGTGCTCCTGGTGTTCACCATCTTGAGGCGGGAAGTACGGGAGATCCTGTGGTCCTTGTAGAAGCATGAAAATCATGCAGGCCACATAAGAGCTCATGCACCCCTAATATGAAAGCAAGTCGCATAGGAGCCGCACGAGACCTATGCGACCAGAGCAGTCAAACGCATAGACGACCTTCAGGCGGCCTGAATAGCCTCAGAGTACGAGAGCCGCATAAAAGAAAAGATCATCACTAAACCCAAAGGAGGCTACAATATTCAGCCATCGAGGTCCATTTAAAAATGAAAACAGAAAGAGGAAAACCCGATAAGTCAGGTGAGCCGCGAGCCTCACATAGCACAGCCGCAACCTCCTGGAGCGAACTTATGCCTGCGCGATGAAACTGGCGGCGCAATCCTTCCCTCAATTCCAGCGTCTCCCTTTCTTCTGGAGTTATGGGCAGTAAGGTCAAATTCGGAGTGGACTCCAAAAGCCTAGCAAGAGTCTCTAAAGTCAGCCCAAGCGCAGACAGAAAATCATCAGCAGCGGATAACTCGTCCTCGTCTCGTGCTCTCTTCGTAGGAGGAGACTGTGACAGCCGACGGAGGACCAATAGCCCGTCCCTCACGAGATCCTCCAATTCCCGACCCTCCTATACCCGAACATCGGGACGAAGCAGGGATGGAACGTTGAGGCAGTAAGGCGGGCGACCAGGGTTCCCAACTAGAACCTCTCTTGGACGACATGAGAGAGTTTCGCAAGGTGGAACTCGACAAACCACATCAGTGGTATTTATAGAGGGGAGCGACGGTTTGCATGACCGTAATGATTGGATAAAGAACCTAGAAGGGTGCAAACCGACGGTTAAGCTTCCAAGAAGTCGGCAGGCAAAAGATGGCTAAGGGGGGGTTTCTCAAAAGTTTAGCCAATAAATGTGCCAGCTTGGCAGCACTCGCCCATACCATGCGCCCCAAAATAAAGCTCAGAGAGATCGGGCCGCAGAATGATTCTGCGGCCCAACAAGGCGACGTCCATGCATCCCAATCAACCGAAGCAGCTTTGGCCGCAAATGGACCTGACATGGTGTCTTGACAATCGGATCGTCTCTGGCACAGAATTCTGACAAAAATAATTTTCTGAATGCCTCAAAAGACGTGAACACACTAAACGACAGAAGTCTCACGTAAGCACAAAACTTCACTCTTTATGGAGTGCAACTCCACATGTACAGCACAACAAGGGTCACATGCGTCCCAGACTCCATGCGTCCCATGCCTCTCTGGTCCCATGCGTCACAGACTCCACGCGTTCCATGCGTCTGGCCCCATGCATCCCAGACTCTATGCGTTCCACGCGTCTCTGGCCCCATGCGTCCTAGGCTCCTTGCGTTCCGTGCATCTCTGGCCCCATGCGTCTCAGACTCCATGCGTTCCATGCGCCTCTGGCCACATGCGTCCCAGACTCCATGAAGACCAAGTCTTGCTGTTACGATGGGAGTGATTATCTCCAACCAAGTGCGGATCATGTGTCAAGCTGACCAAGTCATACCCACAAAGGACGAGAACTACCCAGATCTTCAGCAACAGAAAATTTCAACAAGCGCCTACGTAACAGCTTGGCCTGCTCACGGTTACAGCTGCACCCTGTTAAGGAGGTACACGTGGCACCCTCTAGCATCCATGCAGCCCAACACTTGTGCGCCCAAGGATGACTATATATACCCGGGTGACATGTCCACACATGGAGGGACAAAAAGGGACAGAACGAAAAAAAAACACAGAGAGAGACAGAGAGACAACAGAGAAGAAAAAAAGAGTGCATAGAAGAGCTTCTCCGTCCTGCGTCGGATCGTCAACGGAGCAAAAGAAGTCGCGGCACTTCTCAAATCTCCATCGTCACACCCCAGATCAAAATATTGTACTTAGACAATTTTGTTTAGGATTCTTTATACTCTTCTTCGTTCTTTAAATACAAAGTTTACACAAACTCATTTAATGACGAACAAGGTGGCGACTTTGCTGGGGGCATCTTTCTCCTCTAATGAGAAAGTTGTGACGCAATCCGACGCGGCCAAGCTCGGGTCAAATCAAAGAATGTTGGTGGTCCGCTTCGACCAGCAGGCTTTCGAGGAGATCCTCTCGGAGGGAAGCGCTAGTCCTTCGTCGAGGCTAGCAAAGCCCAAGAAGGCCCGCAGAACGTGGGTAGCAAAGGCCGTTGCGCCTAACCCAACTGCGGAGCATGTGCTCCCCGTCCCTCTCTGCCGCAGGGACCGCACATCACTCGTCTATTGCTTATATGACAGCCTCTTCCAACCAGAAGGGTGCTCAGTACTTGAAGACCCGCATGACATGGGTAGCAAAGGCCGTTGCGCCTCACATAACCGCAGAGCATGCGTTCCCTGTCTCTCTCTGATACTGAAGACGCACAGCATGCGTCCACTATGGTTGTCGCTCATGCGGCCTCCTTGCCTGAAAAGGAGAATGCTCAGCACCCGAACTCTGACAGAGGAAAATACGATGCCAAGAGTTTCAGGGTTGATGCACAGCCCATGCTGCCGCAACGAAGGATGCAGAGAAGCAATATGCGGCTCCCAGCTCAGCCGCAGGCGTCTCTGACACCCCCAGAAGCTCTGTCTTTGACAGAATCTCATCCGACCGTGCTTACATGCACCGTTTTGAGGAATAACAAAACTTGGACTCTTCGTACTATGCGCCTGCGCGTGCTAAGTCGAAGAAGTCTGGGGCAGTGCGAGCTCGTCAAGCTCAAGCTACTGTCCATTTGGCTTACCGTCAGCGGGCACCGCTAACCATTATGCGGTCCCTTGGTGGAAAGGTATATAAGACCGACCCATGCGTCCAGCCCGCGGCGGCAAATGGACAGGGTCCGTCTCAAAAGTCTTCCACTGACGATCTGGAAAAAGTTCTTGTACGAACCCTAGATCAGGGAGCAAAGGCAATACCCACACACCCGTGCGCTCGGTCTACCCGTGCTCATGAAAAGGGTGCAATGGTGAATCAGCCCTCGCCTGACTTGCGCAACATGATCAACCACAAGCGCAAGACGAGGGAGACAACTACGTCACGTGAAGTGTCCTTTCCAGGACATCACTGCGCCAAAATTATCATCAATTGCTGCTGCAACAAAATGGCAGTACCCACAAACAGACAATCGGCATTCCAACGACTGCATCGGAAGGCACCTCTCCGGCAACAACCCGGAGATTAGGTGCAAACACCAGAGGAGGATGAGCTAGCATTTGCCTCATGTTATTCTGCTCGGAAAGACCCTTCCACCTTGGGAGAAAGGAAGTCCAGCACCTCCAATCTGTCACTCTCAACCAGCGCATTGAGAAGGCGACTACCAAGAGGACCAGCAGCGGGACCTGCGGAAGGTGTTTTCCAAGGTACCAGCTTGAAGAAAAAGCTATCAGTCGCTGGGGGTAGTTCTTCTTCAGGCCCCTGAGGGTTACACGAGCTGGGGATAGTAATCCCCTGGACCTGTACAACAACCCGGCATTCCGAGAGGGCGGTGATTCCCAGGGAACAGACTCCGATATCCCTGGGGGTGGCTACCCTCATCAAGATGACGTAGCCTCCTACGCTGGGGGTAGTATTCCCTCTGGATCCGAGGAAGAGGCGGCGCTACCTGATGACTACTCCCGACAAGAATTGGAGACGGAAAGCGCGGCGTCCACTGCCCCGTCTATCTCTCCCCATTAGAGGACTGCATACAACGCAGGGGACGATCACGAAGGCCCCAGCGACCGACAACTCCTCGAGGCTCTGAAGGCCATGATGCAGACGGTGAGTTCATCAATGCAAGTCCTGACCCAGGCAATGCTGGAAATTAAAGCAAACATGGCTTCATAACCAACAAGGGCTTCTGGACAAGCAAGTTTGGACCCTGAGACCAAAGCTTAAACAAGGGCAAGTAAGCTATTCAAGACGGAAGCAGCGACACATTTTGCAGAAAAGTAAAGAACACAATGGCAAAAGAAAACAAGCATCTTTATTGACATTCAAAAGTGTTATAAGCGGCGCTAAGCCGAGGTTACAAATCGTTTAAGCACTCTCGAATATAATGATATCGTTCCATACATTACATCCCTATATACAAAAGCAGCTCAAAGCACAACTCGATACGGCTCAAAGCATCGACTCTAGATTTCCAGGTCTTGGGGATGAGGCATGGCTATTGCTTCTTCGGACGATCTGGCACCTGCGAACAAGCAAACTGTTGGTGGGTCAGCACTTTGGAGAAAGTACTGGTGAGTATAAATCAACGAACAGAAGCGACATTTCCTGAAACCAACACTAAGTAAGCATGTGGCAAAACATTACATTACTAGTGATCTTGATACTTTTACCTAGGTTCATTTCATGCAGCACAGGATTAGAGTTAGTTTACTTCTTTCGAAAATATAGCTTTGGAAACAGTTTGCATATTCAAACATTTGAGCATACAATCGGGACAATGTTCTATCGTGCAGTGCGCAACATGTATCGTGCACCATATTTACTAACTCTTTAGGAGCACAAGTTATTCTAGTGGACTGATCAATTCGTTACTAAGGGGCAGCGGTGAATATCAAGCGAAACATGCAAGTCTAGGGACAAAATGAGATTCAAAGCATAATCGAAAAATCAATGCTTCACTTATTCGGTGATTCTTATCCTTCGCCGAACGGTTATTCCTGCAACAGACATACAAGTTAGCAACAATTTACATAAACATATATGTTCTATTCCCTGTCCGTCTCTGCATCAAGCAGTTAGGTATGCAAGAAGGCTAACCTAGCATGTGCCCTAACTACATGATGGTCCATGGGTAGTCCCATAATTAGCAGCGGTGACTCAAGGTTCAGCTCTTCACTAGCACGCGCATGTGTCGGCAGCTGTGACTTAAGGTTTAGCTCTTCACCAACACATGAGTACTAGCAGCTGTGACATCATGGGTTTCGCACAACACTAATAGACACATCATCCCACTAGACCCCGTAGGACCGTATCCTCAGGGTGAAACAAAAATATCTTCCGGACCGAGCAATTTCCAGTGCCCCAGGAACCGTTCGAGAGACAAGACCTTGTGCACAAGTTGTCCGAGATCAATGAAATGACATGAATCATCTATAATGCAAGCAAACAATGATCAAGCAAAACATATATGGTCAAGCATAACACATATTGTCAAGCAAAACACATCTTTCATCTTTCGCACAACTAATAGCACATCCTACTAGATCACAAGGACCGTACCTCAGGGCGCACTATTAGTCTCTGCTTATACGAATCAAAGACTTATAGCAGTTCGATAAAGCAAAACAGGCAAGTGAAACATATATTAGTAAGCACGATATCGATTTTATAACAACTAGCATGCAATATCTCTTTCAGTACGATAGGAAACATGCGAGAAAACTCTATGCATGAAAGCATGATAGTAGTTCTTCTATCTCTTTTTACTAAAGCATGCAATTCTACTCTTAGCATATGACAAAGGGACTTGTTCAAGCAATTCTTTTTTACTTATCTTTTTAGCATGGCAATGGTTCGTTTGATAGCGATACCAGTGTAACTAAGCATGCAACATTTCTTTTCTATCTTGAGTTTGCATGGCAAGATTCTATCTCTTTTTAGACAAGCATACAAGTTCTCTAGTTAAGCAAGCAGGCTCTCGTTCTATCATTCTCAATGCGAACATTATCTTATTAACCAAAACAAGCATTACAAAAACTCATATTCATTATTAAGGCGTGCGAGAATCAGAGAATGAAGTTCTGCCCACTCACTTAGATCAATAGTCCTGTGGTTCGATCGGGAACTCTTCGAGAAGGCTTCCGCTCGAGCAAGCAAAACGATATCACTTGTACATAGTGCCTACGCGGAGCGGGACACTACATAGTTATCCACCGACAAAAAGTTTCGTCCTCGAAACTCAAGGAGAAACTTACAAAAATCTAGAGCAGCGATAGTCCTCATCCCTCACAATCCTTAATCGAAAACAAAAGCAAATCAAGAATCACGAAATCACATCTCCAAACAACAAGAAAGTAAACAAGAAAAACTTTTGTGCGCACATTTGAGAATATCTATGGACTTATTTATGGAACGTTCATTGCAGCACTATATCATGGACATCTCTGAGTCGAAGGCAACGGAATGGACAAGGAATCGAGTTGCTCTGATACCATTATGTCACGTCCCGATCCTAAAGGGACCGGCCGTCCTCGTACGGGCGTGATGCCGTGCAAGCCTAAGTTGCGAACCTCAGTATATGGAAAAGAATCCATACTGATGGATAGCAAGGGAGCATGAGCAGACGCTCTACAACCAGGCGGGAAGACCGACGACGTGAATGTCAATTAATCCAAATCATGTCATTGACGCCGCAAGCCCCCAGCCGGTAGTAAGTCGCATAAAGGGGAGAAACGCAGCTAGCACGCTGCATGAACAAGGACGGCTCAACGCGTGACACAGGATGTTCATCCTCGTCTCCTGGATTAGTCATTGCCGAACTGTCCTCGTCTGCTGGATCAGTTCTTGGCGAACCGTCCTCGTCTCCTGTATTAGTTCTTGACGAGGAACTGCCACATAAGGGTGACGTTCTCTTCGAATGACGGGTGTTATGATATCCTTCCATGCTCCCTCATGGACAACACGAGCGAGGACAAAACCTTCAAAAAGAAGACACACATCAGTCTCAGCGAAGATCACATAAAGGCACAACTGTCACATACTGCTGCCCGGCCACAGCGACGCGCAGCCAAGTCTGTGCGCACGGGCGAGAGGAGATCTCATCCAGGCGGCCAAGCCAGAGATAAGCTATGCGCACATGAAGCAGACGATCTCTCACCCATGCAGCCGCGCCAAAGCTCGACAGGCATGTTACAAAGGAGTGCTCATCCACACGACAGAGCTCTGAGAAGAGGTCTGCACGTCCAAGACGAGTCTCCATCCATGCGGCAGAACCTTGTGAAGGGTCTGCACACATCCATGTAGCAGGGTTGTGTACTGGTGCCTTTGTGTCCTTCACAGTCCAGTATGAGAAGTGCAATACTGCCCTACCTCCAAGTAAAACATCAAGATCAGGGGGCCACTGATCGAGACCACCCCTGACAAACTTTCCAAGTAAAACATCAAGATCAGGGGGCCACGGATTGAGCAATCCACTTATTTAATGATTCGACTGTTTGACAGGATCTACTATGCGGCATGTCACTCATATGCAGCCAAAACTCAACCATGCTTCTTATTCAAAGTATTCAAAACTTGCCAGTTTTGGAAACTTTGAAGGAGGTCTTGTACAAGCATGAAAATCATCCAGGCCGTATAAGAGCTCATGCACCCCTAATATGAAAGCAAGTCACAAAGGAGCTGCACGGGACCTATGCGACCATAGTAGTCAAACGGATAGATGGCCTTTAGGCGGCCTGAATACCTCAAAGTATGGGAGCCGCATAAAAGAAAAGATCATCACTAAACCCAAAGGAGGCTACAATATTCAGCAATCGAGGCCCATACAAAATGAAAACAGAAAGAGGAAAAAACGATCTGTCAGGTGAGCCGCGAGCCTCACGAAGCACAGCCGCAACCTCCTG
The DNA here is from genome assembly GCA_036927795.1 of Iris macrosiphon. Lineage (NCBI taxonomy): Eukaryota > Viridiplantae > Streptophyta > Magnoliopsida > Asparagales > Iridaceae > Iris > Iris macrosiphon. The sequence continues at coordinate 202,626,679 of JAYESA010000002.1, read as the reverse complement.
GAGCGAACGTATGCCCGCGCGATGAAACTGGTGGCGCAGTCCTTCCCTCCATTCCAACGTCTCCCTCTCCTCTGGAGTTATGGGCAGTAAGACGAAATTCAGAGTGGACTCCAGAGGCCTAACAAGAGCCTCCAAAGTTAGCCCAAGCACAGACAAAAAATCCTCAGCAGCAGATAACTCGTCCTCATCCCGTGCTCTTTTCGCAGGAGGAGACACTGCGACAGTCGACGGAGGACCAATAGCCCGTCCCTCACGAGACCCTCCAATTCCAGACCCTCATATATCCAAACATCGGGACGAGGCATGGATGGAACGTCGAGGCAGTAAGGCGAGCGGCCAGGGTTCCCAACTAGAACCTTTCTTGGACGACATGGGAGGGTTTCGGAAGGTGGAACTCGACGAACCCCAACAGTTGTATTTATAGATGAGAGCGACAGTTTGCATGACCGTATTGATTGGATAAAGAACCTGCAAGGGTGCAAACCGACGGTTAAGCTTCCAAGTAGTCGACAGGCAAAAGATGGCTAAGAGGGGTTTTCTCAAAAGTTGAGCCAATAAATGTGCCAGCTTGTCAGCACTCGCCCATACCATGTGCCCCAAAATAAAGCTCAGAAGAGATCGGGCCGCGGAATCACCCTGCGGCCCAACAAGACGACGTCCATGTGTCCTAATCAGTCGAAACAGCTTTGGCCGCAAATAGACCTGACATGGCGTCCTGACAACCAAATCGTCTCTGGCACAGAATCCTGACAATTTTTTTTTTCTGAATACCTCAAAAGATGTGACCATACTAAACGACAGAAGTCTCACGTCAGCACAGAACTTCACTCTCGATGTAGGGCAGCGCCACGTGTACAGCACAACAAGGGCCCCATGCGTCCCAGACTCCATGCGTTCCACGCGTCTCTGGCCCTATGCGTCCTAGGCTCCATGCGTCTCTGGCTCATGCATCCCAGACTTAATGCGTTCCATGTGTCTCTGGCCACATGCGTCCCAGACTCCATGAAGACCAAGTCTTGTTGTTACGATGAGAGTGATTCTCTCTAACCAAGTGCGGACTATGTGTCAAGTTGACCAAGTCATGTCTACAAAGGACGAGAACCACCCAGATCTTCAGCAACAGAAAATCCCAACAAGTGCCCATGTGGCAGCTTGGCCTGCTCACGGTTACAGTTGCACCATGTTAAGAGGTACACGTGGCACCCTTTAGCATTCATGCGGCCCAATACATGCGCGCCCAAGGATGACTATATATACCTGGATGGCATGCCCACACACGGAGGAGGGACAAAAAAGGACAGAACGAAAAAAAAAACACGCACAGAGAGAGACAGAGGAGAAAAAAGAGAGCATAGAAGAGCTTCTCCGCCCTGCGTCGGATCGTCAACAGAGCAAAAGAAGTCGCGACACTTCTTAAATCTCCTTCGTCACACCCCAGATCAAAATATTGTACTTAGATAATTCTGTTTAGGATTCTTTGTACTCTTCTTCGTTCTTTAATTACAAAGTTTACACAAACTTATTTAATGGCGAACAAGGTGGCGACTATGTTGGGGACATCTTTCTACTCTGATGAGAAAGTTGTGACGCAATCCGACGCGGCCAAGCTCGGGTCAACTCAAAGAATGCTGGTGGTCCGCTTCGACCAACAGGCTTTCGAGGAGATGCTCTCGGAGGGAAGCGTTATTCCTTCGTCGAGGCTAGCAAAGCCCAAGAAGATCCGCAGGACGTAGGTATCAAAGGCCATTGCGTCTCACTCAACTGCGGAGCATGCGCTCCCCGTCTCTCTCTGCCGCAGGGACCGCACATCATGCATCCACTGCTTATGCGGCAGCCTCTTCCAACCAGAAGGGTGCTCAGCACTTGAAGACCCGCAAGACGTGGGTAGCAGCTCATGCGGCCTCCTTGCCTGGAAAGGAGAATGCTCAGCACCCGAACTATGGTAGAGAAAAACAATACGATGCCAAGAATTTTGGGGTTGATGCACAGCCCATGCGGCCGCAACGAAGGATGCAGAGAAGAAAGCAGTATGCGGCTCCCAGCTCAGCCGCATGCGTCTCTGATATCCCCAGAAGCTCTGTCTTCGACATAATCTCATCCGGCGGTGCTTCCATGCGCCGCTTTGAGGAAAAACAAAACTTGGACTTTTCGTACTATGCGCCTGTGCGTGCTAACTCGAAGAAGTCTTGGGCAGTACGAGCTCGTCAAGCTCAAGCAACTGTCCATTTAGCTGACCGTCAGCGGGCACCGCTAACCATTATGCGGTCCCCTGGTGGAAAGCTATATAAGACCGGCCCATGCGTCCAGCCCGCAGCGGCAAATGGACATGGTCCGTCTCAAAAGTCTTCCACTGATGATTTGGAAAAAGTTCTTGTACGAACCCTAGATCAGGGAGCAAAGACAACACCCACACACCCGTGAGCTTGATCTACCCGTGCTCACGAAAATGGTGCAAAGGTGAATCGGCCCTCGCCTGACTTGCGCAACATGATCAACCATAAGCACAAGACGAGGAAGACAACTACGGCACGTGAAGTGTCCTTCCCGTGTGTACTTTATTTACATAGAGATCTACATGTCCCAGTTCCCTCAGTTTCAGTTATCCACAACGACAACTTAAGTGCCATCGCACTAGCATCAAATCCTGCATTTCAACTTTCAACTTTCATGCTCTTACAGAACACGTGGAATTTGATTACCATTTTATTCGGGAACTTGTTCTTTTCCACCGAATATCTGTCCAATACCTTTGACTGCTGACCCGATTGCGGATGTATTCACCAAACGGCTATCATCATCTCGCTTCCGGTCTCTAGCATCCAAGCTGCAGAGGTCGTCTCCCACCTTTTGCTTGCGGGGGCGTATTAAGATTTCTAAATATGCAAGCTTGACTTCTTCAAATCTCATCTAGAAGGGCCTAGAGGTTGCACATGATCCTCTCCAACAAACCATATTGGCAGCTCACACAACTAATCAATGTAATTCTTAGGATAATCTTTCTTTCTTTTCTGCAGCCATAACAACTAAAGCCTCTATAAAAGGCTATGGAATCCCTCTCTGTAATGTGTGGTGAAATCAATAAGAGTTGGACAACATTCCAGATTTCATCTGTTACGACATGAATTACATGACAATATGCCATTTTTTAATATGGGAACAGGAAACGGCAAAATACTCAAAAGTTAAAAAAGATTTTTTATTTGTTTCTAAAAGAAGAACTTGTCACATTACTAACTGACCAAATTATGGTATAATGATTAGGAATAAAGTTGCTAGGACATTCCTTCTCTTTCTTGTTATTGTTTATGCATGCATACTTCAGGATGGCTCTCAATAAATATATCTGATAGAACTTTTCATTTTTAGTTATGTACTCGTTTATTACTTTTATTGGATGAAAATTTGATGCACTATTACTTCATGTGAAACATTTAACCTTTGTTCTAAAAGGCGGCCACCTAGGCGGCGCCTGGTGCCCGCCCGATGTCCACCTAAGCGCCCGCCTAGTTCCCCTGACGCTTGACTATACATATTTTAGGGTTGTATGAACTTTTTCTGCAATTTTCAGTGGATTTTTTAGATTTTATTTTATTGAACCGCCTACATCTAGGTGGCCGTCTGGGCAGCCGTCTAGGTGCTAGGCAACAACTGTCCGTCCGCCTAGCGCCTAGCGCCTAGCGCTTTTCACAACCTTGCATTTAACATTATCCATTGCAAGACTTGGGAATTAATATGTGCTTACTTCAGGGCCCGGCATGGTCATGTTCTGGGGATTTCAACAGTCCATATCATATATATGCTGGATTGCAGGTTTGATTTTCAGTTAAGCTTGCGCTTACCTTCTGTGAAAAATAAATTTTAGGTTATTGATTTTCTTCTTTTTGCAGAATGGCATGCTCTTGGTGTTTGATATGCGTCAAACTGCAAGACACTTGGAGTGCATGGAGGGTTTGTCTCGGCATCCTGTTCATACTATCCACTCAATTCTGGACTTTGGTGGCACAAGGAAAGTCCTTTCTGCTTCTTCTTTAGGGCCATGTGTTTGGCATGTTGGTGGTAGCGGGGAGAGGTTAGTATAACTACTTTAACACACTTACACATAGATACAGTAAGATACTGTTGGATTACACACTCTTAAATCTTCTGAAGTTGTTAACAGTCGTTATGATTTGGCATGATGGTTTAGTTTCCTTTTTGCCTTTAAAGCTACATATATTTACTCCATGCATTTCAGTGGTTATTTTCTTAACCAATATAGCACTGCATGAAGCAAGTAACCATTAAGTAAAAGTGCTGCTAGAGATGCTGGTACATGATCTAAATGTCCTAACCTAACTAACAACATATTACGATAACAATTTAATTAGAAATAAAAAAACTACTAACTTTAAAATCTTGTATCAAGTAGTTTAATAGTCTCATAAAGACAAGTACAAATATAAAAACTAGTAACATGTGTATTCCTTCACACTCTAAGTTTTAGATAGATTGATAGATAGAGAGGCGACTTACTTGAGGGGAGAGCTGCCGAGTAGGGCTGTAGAGGACCGCAAATGGGGTATGGGTTTTATCTTATTAAGGCACAACACACACACACACACACACACACACACACACACACACAGGGGTTTTATTCACGTGCAAGGGGGGTTATGTGGGGGTCAATGGGTTGTGACCCATTAATCTTTTTAAGTTAAAAAACAGAACCCAATTTCAAGTATGTTGTCCAATATTGGTTAATTTCGTGTTGGCCGATATATAAGTCTAAACACGATAGATTGACATATATTCTCTCATACGACATGTTGTAGATGTTAGGTATGGCTCGTGTTCGATACAAACACGTTTAGGAAGCTCGAAATGAGTCAAAACAGCCATCAAAAGTGTAGTTATTTGGCTCCCCCTTCCCGTCTAGTCAAAATATTGAGAGGAAAAGAAAATGTGCAAGAAAATGCATTTCGACTCCGTCGTTCTAAATCATTTCGTGGCACTGGGGGAGTGGCTGAACCATCTACGATAGGGGAACGAGGAAAGAAGCTTGGATAATAGAATACGCTCTCGCATTTTTTTTAGAAAGTTCGACGAGCGATAAAAAGTGTTTAGCCCACGCCAAAACAAGGTTTATCTACTTCATTTGCTTGACGAATGATCTTCGCTTCGCGGAAACAACAAAAACCACACGAGCAGGAAAACAATTAGTATCAACCAGACAATATGCTGACGACATATTTAAAAGGGTCAAAAACTTCGAGCAAGTTTCTGAAAGTTGTGACATAAAAACGATATATCGACGGTATATCGGCAGCATACTATCGGATCAGGATTCAGTCATAATTAGTGAACGGGTCAGACTTTAAGTTAGTTTTTTTTTACGACTAAGATTGCTTTTTGACTAATGTTAATTTTTAAGAGACCTAATTATGTCTTTATAACAGCATTTTGAGAGGTGCACAGAGTTCTTGAGACTAAAGGAGATTTTTAGGATTTTCTAAAGATCATGAAGGAATCACGAAGAGGGATCGATGCAGATCTCATACAAAGTGGATTGCGGTTTGCGGTGTGCGCAATTGTAATTCTCTGTATAGTATTTTTTCTGATTAATAAAGTATTCTCCTCGTCCCATGGAGTATGTCTCTTTTGGCAAACAACGTAATTATGTGTGTTCTTGTGTTGCTATTGCTCTTTCATTATTTTGTCTCATCGTTAAGATATTGTTCGTGTCATCGCTTTCGCGTTGGTGCACAACAAAGTTTTCCTTGTGAAAATGATGTTGGTTTTCCTTGTGAAAATGACATGTCGACTGACATATATAACACACACATATCTATCTATCATCATAATTGGTAATTACAATCTATAGCCCCATATAGCCTAGAGCTTTATTATATCATTCTCTCTCCCCAGTCTAGCCAAGTTTTCAATTTTTGCATCTTATGCATCCTTTCTTGATCTTCCGTTCATACATGCACACACTACTCGAGTCGATCGTTGGTAGATTCTCTCCTCTCAAGTTTGACTCTCAGACAGCTGCTACTTGAATTTCTCGATTTCCCTTCCTCCCTTTAATATTTAAGAGCATATTGCTTCCGGAAGATTTGAATCTCCGACCCGATTTACCGGGCTCTTATGTCTCCAAGAATTGACCACTTGAACCATTGTGTGTTATAGATGTCAATCGGTATGTCATTTCACAAGGAAAACAACAAATATCTACACCATATGTCATATGAGAGAGTATTGACCAGTATATCGGATTTAGACTAATATGTTGACCGACATGATATAAACCAATATCAGACGATATATTTAAAAATCGGGTTATGTTTTTTAACTTCAAAAGATTAACGGGTCACAACTCATTAATCCCCAAATAACCCCCTCATGCGAAGAAAATCTCCTTTGTGATTCTCACTCTCTCTCCCTCTATTGTGACCTAATTAGATAAAACCTGCACCCCTTTGTGGTGCACTCCAGCCCTACTCAGTAGGTCTCTCTCTCCTCGAATAAGTCTTCTCTGCTCTCTTTCCCCTTAAGTAAGTCTCGTCCTCTCTCTCTCTCTCTCTCTCTCTCTATATATATATATATATATATATATATATATATATATATATATATATATGTGTTATTCTCTGTGTAATCGTATTTCATGCCAATTTATTTTTCTTGGATATTTTCATTAGAGAAATATTCTCTGTATCTTTTAGTTTTCCATTTTTATTTTATTTTTAAAATGATATAACTAACTCAATTGAAATCATTTTTTTTTCCAATTGAAATCAATACATAACCTATTTTCACCAGCCAGCTGCTCAGTTGGCCTCACTTGTGTGGGTGGGTGGGGTTGTAAGCAATATGAGTTTCATCGTACAGAAAGAGAGACTATTGATATGTTGATTGAATCGTCTCAAAACACTTAATCTTGGTCTTAACTAGCCACCCACTAATAAAATGTGCCCATTCCAAGTTTAATATATATTATTCATGCAATGCCTCATGTACATCTGCTTTATTTCCCAAAATAGGTGGTATTTCTGACTTTCTGTTGTCGAGTCTGTTACTGTATCATAAAAGTCATTGAAATTTATCTTCTTGCAAAATGGAAATGTAAAGATTCTAATTTTTCTGTTGCCTGATATTATGTAGAGGAAAATGATGATTTTTATAATCATTTTTGTTAATTTCTTATATGTTATGATTCGATAACGGTTACTCTAATAACTGCTCCTCTCAACCTCATTACAGGCCATTCTTGATACCGGGAATGGAAAATCAAGGTGTTTGCATATCACTTGCTTCTGGAAGTTCAAGTGACTATATTGTAGCTTCTTTTCGTCCAAAAGTTGAGTTCTCTAATGATGGCATGCCTTCACAAGCTTCTTTATCACCTTCACCAACAGTTTCTGGACCCGGGAGGTTGGGTTCTCATGTTCTCATTAAGAGGGTGAACGGTGCATCTTATCAGAGGCATGCAGTTGCCTATGGTAATGTCAGTGAAGCTAGAATGTCAAAGTCTGCAATAATATCACGAGACAACAGCCTGCAGTTTGCCTATGGGGATGAATCGTCTCATGGAGTATGTTTATGGGACTTGCCATCCTTTCAAGTGAATAAACATCTCAAGCCACATCCGCGACCAATACTTGATTTGAAATATGCACATACCTCTGGCCCTGGTTTCCTTGGCTGTATAAGTGAAGACGTGTGTCAGGTTTTCACTTGCTTTTGATCTATGATGCAAGTTTTTGGTACTGAAGATTGCGTTGTTTTTCCATGAGAGAAGGGTTTGTTCTTGTACATGTTTAAGGTTTGGAATTTGATATTTTAGTCTAATGTTATAATTTCTACAGTGCATCTTGTTCTTTTGTACAAACATCATTTCATTGCTCAATAGTATTTTTATTGGTACCTGTGTTTGTGAACATGAAGAGGGGTAGGTTGCTACCGTCACAAGTGTCTATGCACCGGATAAATGTGCATTGATATCTACCTTAGTCTGGTATAGTTTACAACAAGTTGAGCATCATTTCAGTTCTCTTAGGCCATGTTGGGTTTACAGATTTATCAGGAAAAAAAAGTTGTTCCTTTTTATTTTATTGCCACAAATTTGAAAATATTTTTCGTCACAGGAGAAAATATGGTTTCTTTCAGAACCCATGTAATTGTTTTTTTTTTTTTTCCTTTACCTTTTTCAGCATTTATTTTAAATTTAGGATGACAGTAGTCCTACTCAAATGTATTATTGTCTATTTTATTCATGAATCTTTCCACATTTTGCATTTATTGGAACACACATATACATAGGAAGAAAAATCAAATGGTCTTTCTTGAATACTTTTCTTGTTTTATCAAACACAAAAAGAAAAATTGACATGAATTTTAATTTTCCATTTCTATTGAAAAGACAGAGGAAATGGTTTTCCTTTGGTCAACCAAAATGATGCCTTATAGTTTGTATCTTAATTTTGCCTATATGAGTGTGTTTGGGTTAATTGTGCCTATGGGGGTAACATAGGTATAGTCATTACAAGGGTTTAAGCATGTTTAGTAGAATTTAACAGTAGAAGCCAGGACACGTTTTGTGCCTTTTTGTCCTCTGTCGTGGTTTCTTACATGTTAATTATATACTTGTTTGGTTTGCGTAATCCAGGCTTGAAAAAGAATAGCTAGTTTTTTCTTGTGTTTGGATGCCAAAAAACAGAGAAAAAAAAAGATCTCCATAGAAAAAAAAATGGAAAAAATAATTTTTTTCATCCACATCAAGGATTCACTTTTCCATCCTAATAATTCGCTTTCTCTTTCAAATTTTCAGGTCTTTCCAAATATCAAATAATTTTTTTTTATTATAAAAATTACAATTTTCAAAATAAAAAATATAATTAATTATTTTTCATTTTCTTCCAGCGAACAAACTAGAACTAATATGGTACTCACCGGAAATTGGCACTGCTCAATAAATTACTCTCTTATTTTTTTGTATCACATGTTTTGCAATAAATAACAGAATTCAAATGTGTTGCTAGATAGATAGATAGATAGATAGATAGATAGATAGGACCCTATATGTGGCATCAGGACTTCTCTTGCTTCCTCCTTACACACAGAACACACTTATTATCCTTACCTTCACAGAACCTCTCCCTATGTTGCATCATCTCCTACTAGCATACAAACCTCAGGACGCATATCACACGTTATATGCCACAAACGCCACTCACCCAAGCACTTGAGCAGTAGGGTAGCTCACTCTCGTGAAAAAGGAACATTTTCAACATGATAAAGAAGTTAAATGGTAATTGGGTAGAAGTTTGGAGAAATTTTCTATAACGGGTTTGACATATTTCTTAAAAAATAAAATTGAGGAATAAGTCAGTCGGCCTGGCGCATTTGGGTTTTGATTTTTTTTTTTTTTTGCACATAATTTTGTATTTTTATTTAAGTTTAATTCAATCTAACCACATGGATACGGACTTACGTCTTCCGTGTGAATCACGGTGATGCTCCGGAAAAGTGTCGAAAAATACGCTTTCAATTGTAATTTTGCGATATGGATCCAATAACGTCTACACGGAAATATGTGAGTCTATATTGTTTCTGTCAGATTGCAAATATAAAAAAAATGCAAATTTTTTAAAAAATTCAAAACTCACATATAATGTGTCAGTACTATGTGGAAAATACGTTGTCCGTCTGGTGCATTTTGTATAGAATGCACCAATGTGACTCCAAAGAATAATTGAGAGTGTTTAATTGCAATTTTAGATTATAAATATAGACCTACCAAGTGGTTTGTCGGGTCGTTGTCAAGCGAGACTCGAATCCGGCCCGTTAGCTACCATAAAGTCCGTCTCGATATCTCTACTCTTATAATGAGGTTTGAAAACTGTTCAAAATTAAGCCGTCTAAGTCGTTTGTAAATACTCCACTAATTATTATTATTTTTTTAAGTATTTAACTACCTAATATTATTTATTTACAACTAAACATTTCTAGTTCAAGTGGTTAAGGTGAGATATATTTTTCTTTGTTGCTTGAGTTTGAATCCTACGAACGACGGTATTTATAATAATTTATATATGTATATATTTTTTATACACGTACAATATATGTGCACGTTACTAGTTACACATATAATGGATTCTATTAATTAGCCAAACTCACCAAATTCCTATATTAAACCCAAAATTCACCCAAAAAAATGGGACCCATATATGCGTTGTATTAAAGGCTCTGATGGATTTCTCTCGTTCCTTCACGACAAAATCCACAACCCACGAGAGAGAGAGAGAGAGAGAGAGAGAGAGAGATTTGGTAATGAACTCCCTTCCCTTTTCTTTCTTATTGTAATTATTGTTAATTTTTGTAATTAATTGATGATATTTTTCTATGGATTCCATCAATTTAGATTGAAAGAATTAATGGGTCTCTCTTAGATTTGTCTATGGTGCAGTGTAGAGGCTGATTGGGTCTTGTTGTAATGGTAGTTTTGATGGTGGTCTGATGATATGGATATGGGTTTCATCAGTTCAGGTTGAGAGGATTTTGGGTATCTCTTGGTTTGGTCTATGGTTTGATATAGAGCTGATTCTGGTTGATTTGGGTTTGTTTTGTGGGTTTAAATGGGTGGTCTACGGTTGTTTTTATGATGTGGATAGATATATTCCATCAATTTTGATTGAAAGAATCAATGGTTATATCTTAGATTTGCCTATGGTGCAGTGTGGGGGCTGATTTGGGATGTTTTTGTGGGGGGTTTAATGGTGGTTGAGTTGGTTTGATGATATGGTACGATTTTTATCAGTTCAGATTGGGAGGATTTCTGGGTATCTGTTGGTTTGGTCAATGATGTGGTATAAAGGCTGGTTTTTATTGATTTGGACTTGTTTTGTGGGGTTTAATGGTGGTTTGGAGTTGTTTTGATCATTTTAGGTCGAGAGGAACTCTCGGTATCTCTTGAATTGATCTATGATGCAGTATAGAGGTTGATTTGGAATGGAATGACTTTAGGGCTTGTTTTGTGTTGGTTTGGTGATACGGATACAGATTTCATCAGCTTAGGTCGGAAGGATTTCTGGGTTATTCTTGGATTGTTCTATGATGTACAGTACGTGATTTAGCCTTTTTTGTTGTTGTTTGGTTCTGTATTGATTACATTTTGGGTTTTGTTCATGAAGATTTGGTTGTAGTTCTAGTGGTATTGGTTGTGATTATTTATGTAGAGATGTATTTTTCAGTTACGATAATGCATTTCATAGGGAAAACAATGAGTAGTGGAATGACAGTCTATTGAGTAGTAAGAGATAGATTGTTTAAACAAATTAAGATTCATTAGGTTTGAAAGTTTTGAACTTATGTTGTTTCTGTATTGGGTGCCTTCATTTTCCTGAAGAAAATAACTAGTTCTAGTTATCGCAAGGCGGCGAGGACCAAAAGGCCTAGGTACTAGTAGGGGCCTCAAGGCGGAGAGACGGGGCCTCCAGAGTCCAAAAACTAGGGTGTGTAATAGGTAACTAAGGTAAGTCGAGACAAACTTGTAATTTGTGATGAGGCCTTTCTATTGTGGTTTCCTCCTAATTGGTATATGGTATTGTGTATAAGCATTGCATGCAAATTGTATTGTGCACAGTGTTCTAAATGGTGGCCGCCTCAACCTTCTAGGCGGCGTCTAGGCGGTCTCTCTCCACACCGCTTTTCGGTAGACGGTGGAGTAGGCGGCCAACAGAGCTTTGGCGACATAGGCGGCGTAGGTGGGCGCCTAGGCGGAGCAATACCTAACAAGATGTTTTGGCCAAACAATTTTGCAATCATTATGGACCTAAGCATTATGGACATATGGTTCACTTTTACAAGACTAAAACTTAATAAATCTTTGTTCTACAACATAGTTATGCATGAAACATCCTTAAAATATGTATATAATGCAAAAAACTGTGGAAAAATAGTAAAAAATGTCGAAAATGTATCAACCGTATAGGCGGTGCATAAGTGGCCTAGGCAGTAGGCGGACTCTTTACGCCGCATACCCGTCTACCGCCGTTTAGAATCTTGATTGTGCATATTGCATAGAGAAGCCTTTAACATTAACTAAATCTCTAAATTCACCACTAAATTCATAGAGAGAACAAAAAACAATAAAAGGGGTCAGTGAGAGATATGATGGTTAGGAAATACACAAAAGGGAAGGGAATCGAGAAGGCAAAGGGTAAAGACTTGTTCATTTCCTCTTCTTAGTTCTTAATAATATATTAAATTATTAATAATATCTACAAATTTTTTTGAGTGGACATTGGAGTCAGAGATGAGATTTGATGGTAAAGACTTGTTCACTTCCTCTTTAACATCAACTGAATCTCTAAATTCACCACTAAATTCACAGAGAGAACAAAAAACAATAAAAGGGGTCAGTGGGAGATACGATGGTTAGGAAATACACAAAAGGGAAGGGAATCGAGAAGGCAAAGGGTAAAGACTTGTTCATTTCCTCTTCTTAGAATCTTAATAATATATCAAATTATTAATAATATCTACAAAAAAAATTTAGTGGACATTGGAGTCAGATGAGATTTGATGTTTAGGCAATAAACAAAAGTGAAAAGTTAATGGATTTGGGCTAGGTTCCAAATTCAAAAAAAAAAAATAGCATGGGCCAGGTCACATTTAAGTTGAGAAGGGTCGAGATGGCTACCTAAGGCGAAGGAGTATATGAAATGCCTAGGAGGACCCCCGCCTTTAATAACGTGGTTAAGTCTAGAGGCATCACTAGTCATATGATATGAAGCACCAAAATCTAGAATCTAGGAGGTAGAAGATATACCGGGGGGACGACAAAGGTGGAACTAGCAGATGTAACAACTGGATGGTTGGTCAACTGAAGTTGAAGGTGAAAATGATCAAATGTAACCGATCTGCTGTGGAGCTACCAGGGAAGAACTTTCATCCGTGAACGAGGTGTTAGAAGTGGTAGCGTTAGCTATAGGAACCTTGCGATAATGTTGTCATACAAAAGTCTGACATATGCAGTAAAGATAGAGCTAGGGGAAGTAGATGAAGGACCAGACAACTCAAATATACTCGGAAACTGCTGAAACTGCTGAAATGTAAAAAAAAAAAAGTGTTGAGAGTTGCCAAAGAACTGCCAGTTGCAGACAAGGTGTAAGAAGTAATCGTATCAGCCATAACAGTCTGACGATGTGGAGGTCGTACATAAGGCCTGCCAGATGCAACCTCCTGAGCCTTGCACTAGGCAAAGGCCTGGCACTATGTATCTTTTGTGCTAAGCACACCACTTCCGGCTAGATCCAGAAGAATTAGTAGACAAAGTGTTAGTAACTAGATAAGACCGACCCTGATGTGCAAACAAGGATAGAGCATCATAGCCAGAGGAACCAATAATAGATGAAGAGTGGATAACAATAGGAAATGGACCCTGATATGCAAACGAGGGTCTACCAACATGAAGCACACTATCAAATCTTGTAAAGGCTGTATGCTAGTGTCGTAGATGGTGCATATCATATCTAGTACGCAAATATGAATCCATAGAAGCCATCGTGGACAAGAACTGAGCTCAAATTCTTGAGCATGCTATCACTAACAGACGGGCCAGGGTGCACTAATGAACGTAAATGTGGGTGCACAACAAATCAGATTAAAAAAAAAGGTAAATGAGTAACTAATAGGTGAAATGAAGGACCAGCTCGCAACACTACACCAGACACTGACAACTGGGCCCTGATCTAGGTTCAAACTGCATGAAAATAAAAGAGACCAACGACTCTGATCTGATCACAAATGAGCGGAGCCGTCCAGATCGCACCACGTGTCCTATCGAAAGACCAATAGTGTTGATCAAACCAAGTAAAGCGTGTAACGGCTCAGATTGAACCACGTGTCTGTCCAGTCTCCACAACAGAGGATGCTACAGAGAATGATCTCGAAGATTAACAATGATGAAATCACATGGCATTTGTGTAGAAGCATCAGACGATGACTGGATGACCTCGACGACTGCTAGGAGTGGCTCAATGATGTTCGACGATGGCTGAAAGTGATCAATGACGAACAACGGCTAGAAGATTCGACTACATCCAAATCGGATCCAGAGTAATTCACAACCAGTCCGATGATTAGTGACTCAACAATCAGGTTTTAAACTCGACTTTGTTCCTATCTAAAGCTAATTTTAGGGTTTTACGAAGAATTTGTGATGGAATTGGGAGAATTTGGGGATGAGAATTAGGGTTTACAAAAGAGTTTGGGGATGGGAGAGATGTGGCTCTGCTACTATGATAGAAACAGAGATGAAATAGAATAGAATGAGTTACATCAGTCATATGGTCGAGTATATGTACCCCATAGAATGAATTACATCAGTCATATGGTCGGGTATTTGTACTCCATCGGTGGGTGTCAATCTTGTCGTCCCACCAATGTGCGACTTTGCAGTGTATATGTAACACTAATATGTGTACTATAGGAATGTCATGCTTAACAGATTGCTCAAACTATGTTGGAAATGATTTAGGCGTATGTTTGAGACAATTAGAATTGAAATATTTCCTTTTGAAGTTTTAGCACTTAGTATAACAGTGGATCTGTGATATCAATTGATGATTTGAGGTGTCATGTATTATTGAGATGCCCAAGTATGTGTCTTTCACGTAGAGAAACATTACGTGTCTGTTAACTTCTGTTGTTATTTTCAGATTTGGGAAGCAGGAGACTTAAGTATATAGATACATGAGGCCTTGAAGGAGAGGTGATCTGATTTGACTCCCTGGATTTGGTTCTGCATTTAATCTAATGGCTCAAAACTAGGTTCATTTCCATTGGTATTGCATGATGTATCCTCTAAGTTTATGCTGCACAGACATGGACACAAGCATAAACATGCAGGCATGCACATCATGATTTGGGCATAATACTGATTTGTGCTCATGAGTAAATATATCTTGGTGTGTCCTCGGATGGCTATGACATGTTACAAGCCAACAACACCAATCTTCATGTGTGTATGCTTTCTAGATCCAAATAATAATAAATTTGTGGAAACCATATGTTACACCATTGTATCCGTACTATATTGCATGTCTACGCACTTAATGGTCTCTGAAGCAGAAAAATCAGCTCTTTAGGACGTCCAAGTTTTTCCTATTTATAGTCATTATGCTGATGGACTATAGGTGTCGCATATGTTTCTGTTTGGTGGCCGCAGGGGGCTCCTTCAACAGAATGCGGTTGCAACTATAGCCGCATACTATGGGCGGGCTGCCACTCGGCTTCGGTTGGGATATGCTGTTTGATAAGATCTCGGGGTTGTTTTTAACTCCCTCGTATGTGTGACTCGGTCAGTTGTGTCGCGCCCCGATCCCGCAGGGGCCGATCCCGTAGGGCCTATCGTCCTCGCTTGGTCCCTACGGAACCATTCGTCCTCGCTTGGTCCCTACGGAACCGTTCGTCCTCGCTTGGGCGCGATGCCGTGCAAGCCTAAATTGCGCTTGCACCAGGCAACGTACCTGCACAAGACAAGTTAGGCAAAATATACATATATAGGCACAGAGTAAAACGCAGAGAACCAAAGTTGAACACATTTGATAAGCACACAAAATACTTCCATTTTATTGAATACTGAAGATTTGGATTACAAAGTGTTTGCTTGGCTGAGTTACAAAATATGCCTTAGAAGGCTTACAACTCTTTTCACATTCCCAAAACTAGCCACAACGCCCATTACATTATGCCCTTGTAGTAGGACCAAAATAGCAAAACATCTAGCAGAAGAGGAAGTAGCCCACTGGAGAGGTAAGCAGCGGAAGAAGCAGCACGAACACAATCCTAAGGAAGGGTGCGCACACGCTGATTCAGGTTCAGGATGCTTGCCAGACTCTCGCTCCCAGCACCTGGATATTTGCCCACAAACGTGGGTCAGTACTACCACATGTACTGGTGAGCGACCGTAGCCAAACTCACCTTAGAAATCCACACTAAGTAAGCATATGAAGCTAGCATTATTAAGTGGTCTTTCTGGTTGTCTAGTTTCTTTTTAACAATTCATGCTAGAAAACATAGACAATATAAAGCAAGTGCATATGATATTTCTTACCCACGGCCGAGCGGTTATCCCTGCAGCAGACACACAAGTTAGCCACAATTTTGCATATGAATAACTTATGAATCAAAAATAGGCATCAATGTGTTAGGTATGCAAGAAGGTAAACCTAGCATGCGCCCTAACTATATGATGGTCCCCTCCACGGGATTAGCAGTTGGGACGTACAAGCCCATCTCACTAATAGACAAGTCTACCCTCCCGTAAGTAAGGACGTTCTCGCCTCAGGGTATCTAGATCTCTTTCCGGCCGAACGATCCCCAGTGCCCCAGGGACCGCCCGAGAGATAATCCTTGTGCACAAGTTGTCCTGACCAAATGCATGAATGCAAGCTCCTATCAGAAAATATGCTATCATGCAACTGATGAACAATGAGCAAGCAAGTCTATCTCTTCTTTTCTCTTTTCTCTTTTTCTCTTTTCTAGATCATGTCCAGAGTTTTCCAGCTATAATACTCGAGGCATAGCATACAAGGGACAATAAGCATTCCATAAGCAACTAGTAAGTTAGCAGTTCTATATTTGAAGCATGCAATACTTTCTTTCTCTTTTAGCTTATCTTTTTAGTGAGGCAGCATATTCATGTGAACTAGAGATTCTTTATTAGGCATGCAGACTTAAAGGATTCATCGAAGGGCCTAAGCCACTCACCTAATTAACCGAACGAGGGGATGGGGAAGCCTAAGCGACGTTCACTCCTTGGTTATGCGTCCTGAAAATGCAACAATACTTGGTTAGCATACTTCAATCTCTTTCCCTTACGATTCGAAAGAACGCGCAAGCGAGAAAGCGAAATCATGAAAACCAAGTCATCGAAAGCAACTCAAAACACAAAGCAACACAAAACCAAGAAGCAAAGCAACCAACAAAACTCTTGGACTTATTTCAATAGAAGCCGTTCGATTAATTCGAAGGGTTCATTGCACTTCGTCCGTGTTGATTCGGTAAGGTTTTCCCGAGACTCGATTCTCAACCGAGTCGAAGCAGCGTAGTGTTCCATAAGTAACCGTTTGGAGCGGGGCGTTACATACTACCCCACTGAGAAGAAGTTTCGTCCACGAAACTTAAGAGATCAAGGAGGCAAGGATCAAGCATCAAGAGTTCAAAGGAATAAGACTCACCAACATCGTGTCCGCTCTCATCACGCTCAATATTCAACTGATACACTCTAGGCCTTCTTATCTGATCAGTTGGTTCCAGAGCAGGACCCGGAGGGGTCTGAGTCTCAACCCGAGCAGTCTTGTTGTTTCCATCCGGGTATGGCGGCGGAACCTCTTGTTTTGGCAGTTCACTGCCTGATGCCCTAATTCCCCGCAGTTATAACACTCATTATTTGCACCACGACAAATATCTACGGTATGGCCTGGTTTGTGGCAGTAAATGCAATTAGGACCTGGGCGCCGCTCGCCCGTTGTTTTCTTTTCTCCATTATGGTATCTTTTAGCAGGAGGGTTTCGAGGAGCCGGTGCCCTTTCTGGAGCATTTTGCGGAGTGAACTGCTCATTCTGCACGGCTGCCTCAAAGGCTTGTATATAGGTTTTGCACTCCCGGTTCATAACATCTTTTCTTAGATTATCGTTTAAGCCTTTTATGAACCGATGTGTGCGAGCTGCCTCATCGGGAATCATCGAGCTAGCGAACTTAGCAAGTTTGGAGAATTCTGACTCATAATCTTCGACAGACATGCTCCCTTGCTTAAGCTCGGTAAACTCGTCTTCTTTTCTCTGCCTGACAGCTGGCGGGAGGTAATGCGCAAGGAATGCTTCCTTGAACATTCCCCAAGTAATCCTACCATCCTGATGTTTGGTGGCGAGGTCTGCTTTCTTGACTTCCCACCAGTCGTGTGCTCGTAACCGCAGTTGCATATCTGCACACGCCACCCTCTTGTTCGCCGGTATTGAAGCAAAGCTAAACAAGCTTTCCATCTTCGCGATCCAGTCCATCACCTTATCTGGCGTGGTCCTGCCTTCAAACTCCGGAGGGTTCAACTTCAGGAATTCTGCGCCTTTAAAGGTAGACTTTCCGGCCGCGCGAGGAGGCTCATTTGTTTCTGCTAATCCTGCGCCTTGAGGCATGGTCGGGGCAGTCACAGGTGTTGCGGCGGTGCCAGATGCACCACTGTTCGCTGCTAGTGTTGTCACTATTTGCGTCAGGGAGTCAAGCTGCTTTTGTTGTGCCAAGGCTCTAGCATCAGCTCGTTGCTGCTGAGCCTCGAATCGTTCTTGTTGCGCAGCATGACGATCGTTTTGATTCTGTAACATTGCAATCAATCTATCCATTTGATCATCGCTCACGCTAGCTGCGCGCGATGACTCAGGATTACCAGCACCTGTTCTTGTCATCTTTGCTGCAAAAGAGAGTAGCTTGCATTAGTCTCATAACGTATTATAGACTTATTGCATGGGACGTTGGGTTTTCATACTCTTAGGGACCTTTCTCACTCGATTTACTTATAGATTCGAAATCAATTTTCGAAATTCGGGACTTTTGAAATCGCTTGAAAACTTATATCCTTTTCGAAGACGATGTTTGAAGAGGCCAAGGACGTAAAGCCATGCTCTGATACCACCTGTCGCGCCCCGATCCCGCAGGGGCCGATCCCGTAGGGCCTATCGTCCTCGCTTGGTCCCTACGGAACCATTCGTCCTCGCTTGGTCCCTACGGAACCGTTCGTCCTCGCTTGGGCGCGATGCCGTGCAAGCCTAAATTGCGCTTGCACCAGGCAACGTACCTGCACAAGACAAGTTAGGCAAAATATACATATACAGGCACAGAGTAAAACGCAGAGAACCAAAGTTGAACACATTTGATAAGCACACAAAATACTTTCATTTTATTGAATACTGAAGATTTGGATTACAAAGTGTTTGCTTGGCTGAGTTACAAAATATGTCTTAGAAGGCTTACAACTCTTTTCACATTCCCAAAACTAGCCACAACGCCCATTACATTATGCCCTTGTAGTAGGACCAAAATAGCAAAACATCTAGCAGAAGAGGAAGTAGCCCACTGGAGAGGTAAGCAGCGGAAGAAGCAGCACGAACACAATCCTAAGGAAGGGTGCGCACACGCTGATTCAGGTTCAGGATGCTTGCCAGACTCTCGCTCCCAGCACCTGGATATTTGCCCACAAACGTGGGTCAGTACTACCACATGTACTGGTGAGCGACCGTAGCCAAACTCACCTTAGAAATCCACACTAAGTAAGCATATGAAGCTAGCATTATTAAGTGGTCTTTCTGGTTGTCTAGTTTCTTTTTAACAATTCATGCTAGGAAACATAGACAATATAAAGCAAGTGCATATGATATTTCTTACCCACGGCCGAGCGGTTATCCCTGCAGCAGACACACAAGTTAGCCACAATTTTGCATATGAATAACTTATGAATCAAAAATAGGCATCAATGTGTTAGGTATGCAAGAAGGTAAACCTAGCATGCGCCCTAACTATATGATGGTCCCCTCCACGGGATTAGCAGTTGGGACGTACAAGCCCATCTCACTAATAGACAAGTCTACCCTCCCGTAAGTAAGGACGTTCTCGCCTCAGGGTATCTAGATCTCTTTCCGGCCGAACGATCCCCAGTGCCCCAGGGACCGCCCGAGAGATAATCCTTGTGCACAAGTTGTCCTGACCAAATGCATGAATGCAAGCTCCTATCAGAAAATATGCTATCATGCAACTGATGAACAATGAGCAAGCAAGTCTATCTCTTCTTTTCTCTTTTCTCTTTTTCTCTTTTCTAGATCATGTCCAGAGTTTTCCAGCTATAATACTCGAGGCATAGCATACAAGGGACAATAAGCATTCCATAAGCAACTAGTAAGTTAGCAGTTCTATATTTGAAGCATGCAATACTTTCTTTCTCTTTTAGCTTATCTTTTTAGTGAGGCAGCATATTCATGTGAACTAGAGATTCTTTATTAGGCATGCAGACTTAAAGGATTCATCGAAGGGCCTAAGCCACTCACCTAATTAACCGAACGAGGGGATGGGGAAGCCTAAGCGACGTTCACTCCTTGGTTATGCGTCCTGAAAATGCAACAATACTTGGTTAGCATATTTCAATCTCTTTCCCTTACGATTCGAAAGAACGCGCAAGCGAGAAAGCGAAATCATGAAAACCAAGTCATCGAAAGCAACTCAAAACACAAAGCAACACAAAACCAAGAAGCAAAGCAACCAACAAAACTCTTGGACTTATTTCAATAGAAGCCGTTCGATTAATTCGAAGGGTTCATTGCACTTCGTCCGTGTTGATTCGGTAAGGTTTCCCCGATACTCGATTCTCAACCGAGTCGAAGCAGCGTAGTGTTCCATAAGTAACCGTTTGGAGCGGGGCGTTACAAGTTGGACACGTAATCAACACTAACAGTGTGAAGATCTTTTCGGTTGCAACAGATATATCTTGCAAGCTGAAAGCCGTATAACATCTTGGCCGCATAGTGTCTTTGCCGCATATGTGCTCTCTTTTGGCCTTGGTCTTATGGACACTTTGGCCGCATGACGTTGTGGCCGCATGCAAACTCTCGTCTGACCTTGGTCGAATGGACACTTTTACCGCATGATGACGAGGCCGTATAGGACCGTAGCCGCATATGAGGGAACACGTGGCATGGCACGTCTGACGAAGTCATTAATGTACTGATATAACTTTGTCTTTTTATGAGCCGTCGTCTCTCTCACGATTCTCAAAGCGCTCTGGATGAGTGGCGTTTTAGAACTTCTGACAGGCATTGAATGTCGTGTCAGGGGATCTCCTGCGGTTCTTACTTCGTGGCTGTTCAGACCGCATTAATTCTGTTATGCGGCTTTCTGTTTGGCTTAATTTCTTCTGAGTCGAACTTGGGACGCATGTTTGTTGGACGCATGGATA
Source organism: Iris macrosiphon (assembly GCA_036927795.1). Taxonomy (NCBI): domain Eukaryota; kingdom Viridiplantae; phylum Streptophyta; class Magnoliopsida; order Asparagales; family Iridaceae; genus Iris; species Iris macrosiphon. The sequence goes on along the minus strand of JAYESA010000002.1, from coordinate 202,605,696 downwards.
TGGATTTTCTATGCTTCTACAAGATCCCCTTCAAAGTTTTCAAAATGACAAGTTTGGAATACTTTAAACAAGAAGCATGGTCGAGCACTTTCGGCTGCATAGTTGTGATGCTGCATAGGCACGTTGCTGCATAGGCACTTCCGCCAGGCTGTCTGATCATTAAATGTCGAGATTTGGCTCGATCTCCGAGGAGATTTCTTGGGACTGAGTCAACGGCAGTTTTTCGAGGAGATAAATATAGATCACGCAAATCGAGGTATCAGGTTCATCCTCATAACTGCCTGGTTCATCGTCTCTATCTTCTCACGCGTCCTAGGAGACTATAAATAGGCGGGCTAGGGAGGAGAGAACTTTTGTCTCTCGACTTTCCTCTATTTTGTGAAAGAAGATGCCGAGGGCTATTGTCTATCTCGTCGAGGGGTTTGTCAAGAGAGGCGTTGATCCGTGGCCCCCTGATACTGGCATTTTTTTTGGAGGTAGGGGTGTGTCATGATGGCAGGGACACAGAGACAAGTATACGATCTCGCAGCGTGGATGGAAAATCATTTAGAATATGCGCAGGCCTCCTGCAAGTTCTGCTGCATAGATGAGCAATCATCTGCAACATGCTCGCAGAGCCTATATGTGGCTTGGCAGCATAGATGGGAACTTATCTGCAACATGCACGGAGAACCTATCTGTAGTTTGGCCGCATGATGGAGAATCAGTCCATCTGTAGCTTGGCCACATGGATGAGACCTCCTTTTGCTTATGCGTGCAGACTTAGCTATCTCGAGACGTCCCCTCCTACGTGTGGCTCCGACCTGGAAGCGGCATGCGGCCGATGTACACTTTTGCAATCTTCGTTGAGACTGATATGTGTTCTCTTTATGCAGGTTTTACTATCCTTCGCGGTGCCCATAATGGAGCATGGGAGGATATCATAGAACCCGTCATTCGAAGAGAATGCCAACCTTACGTGGCGGTTTGCGAAGAATTGATCCAGGAGACGGGGTGAACAACATGCGTCATGCGCGGAGCTGTCACTGTTTATGCAGTGTGCTAGCTACATTTCTCCCCTCTATGCGGCTTGCTATTGGCCCAGGGCTTGCGGTGTCGATGACAGGATTTGGATTAATTGTCACACTTCGGTCTTTCCGCATGTTTGTAGAGCGTCCGATCCTGCTCCTCCCTTGTTATCCATCAGTATAGATTCTTTTCCATATACTGAGGTTTGTACTGTGGTGGGATGATCCAGAATGTGCTGCTGTCTGTTGCTGACTTTACTTGTGTAAGTAGCAAAAATAGCACGGAGGGGCGCCTCTAATGAAAAAGGTTCGTGTCAGCGAGACTTTATGGAAACCCTTAAAATTGGGTTTCCATCATATGTACTCATGACATTGAATACTAATAAAAAATCCTTAAAATGGATTTCCATCATATGTATTCATGATATTGAATATTAATCAATAAAGTCTCTCATTTTCTAGAATTTTTTCTTTGTATTTGTCATATTGTATGTTGTGGACTTTGTATATTGTGCTAGAGGTAATATGGACATAGCACAACACCGTAGTTTGTTAAACGTCCCATTGGAGGACTTTTTGGTGGACCTTATTACCTTCTGCGCACCTGAGTGCTAGTAATAAGTTCGAAGCGAAAACCTATCAGAGGTGATATAGACGTGATAGGTTTTGTGGGCCCATTACTTCTTGCGCACCTGAGTGCAAGTAATAGATTTGAGACGAGTCCTGCCAGACGTGATATGGACGTGGCAGGTTTTGTAGACCTAACACCGCTGGCGTACTTAGAATTAAGTACGGGTGATAAGTTTAGATGACGACCGGTATCAGAGGTAATTTGGACGTGATAATCAATAGTCAAGTAGGGAGGTTTGCTCAGAGATAAGGACATGGCAAACTCTACTAGGGAGGATGTGAGGACGATAGCTCAGAGGTAACGTGGACGTGAGCTAATCGATAGTCATACAGAGATGTTAGGTACGATCATAGTGCTTTTGTGGAAGGAAAAGAAAATGAGCCAGAGGTAATATGGACATTGCTGTTTTCTTTGGTTGGAGAACATTGACAGCTCATAGTTCAGAGGTAATATGGACGTGAACTGTTTGCTTTTGTTGAGGACATCCCACTGGGAGATCTTTGGTAGACATATTACTTCTTGCGCACTGGAGTGCAAGTAATAAGTTCGAAATGAAACCCTATCAGAGGTGATATGGACGTGATAGGTTTTGTGGCCACATTACTTCTTGTGCACCTGAGTGTAAGTAATAGATTCGAGACAAGCCCTGCCAGAGGTGATATGGACGTGGCAGGTTTTGTAGACTTAGCACCGCTGGCGTACTTAGAGTTAAGTACGGGTGATAAGTTTAGATAACGACCGATATCAGAGGTATTATGGACGTGACAATCGATAGTCATACAGAGAGGTTTGCAAATATAGGTAATATGGACATGGCAAACCCTAGTCATATAGAGGTTTGTTCAAGATAATATGGACATGGCAAACCCTGTTGGGGATAATCGGTTAGGACAGTAGTTCAGAGGTGATATGGACGTGAACTAATGTCCGAGGGTACTGATTATGAGTGGTCTACCCAAAAGTGTGGATATACCTGAAGGTGGCTCCGTTGGGGAGCTTTTTGAGGATCCACTGTCATCTGTTGCGTATTCAGGATTCCTGAATACAGACAATGTCTTTTATCAAACTTTTGTGGAAGAGAAGTGCATATTGTGCTTACACATTTGCTGGGGATGGACAACGGGGAACGTACACTGTATATTTTGGTTGTCCAGCTGATAGTAAAGGGAGTACAAGTCTAGATTAGACATAGTACTTTTTGAGGAACTTGTCGTTGATAGGCATCATGAGCAAGTCGTCATTGGGTTTTGCGAGCCGGTAGGTGCCGTTGGAGAATACGGACTCCACAATGAACGGACCCTCCCATTTAGGTTGGAATTTACCTGCCGTCTTGTGGGTCATAACCATCGGTCTTCTTACTGTCAAGACGAGGTCACCCACTTGGTAAGTCCTCTTCTTGACTCGTTTGTTCAAGGTTCCTGAGAGGCGTGCTTGGTACAGCTCAATGCGCTCTTGAGCTAAGAGACGTTTCTCGTCGAGCGCTTCTAACTCTTGTAGCCATCAGTGGTGATTGTCGTCAATGGTCAACTTGTTGGACAGAGCCACTCGGAGTGACAAAATTTGGATTCGAGTGGGAGGATCGCTTTGCTTCCGTAAACCAAGGAGAATGGTATACTGCCGGTGGATGTCTGGACCGTTGTACGGTAGGCCCAAAGACACTCACCCAGCTTCTCATTTCAGTCGCGCTTATTGGATGACACGAACTATTTGAGGAGCTTGGTGATTGTTTTGTTGAATGCTTCCGCCAGACCATTTGCTGCTGGGTAGGCGGTCGAGGCTACATTCTGGATTCGATTTTTGTCACAAAACCGATAAAAAACATGACTTGTAAATTGTGGACCATTGTCGTGGATGATCCTCCGTGGCAAGCTGAAGAGGTATAATGACGTGATGCTTGACAAAGCTGATCACATTTGAGGTCTTGACTTCAGTGAGTGGAACAGCTTCCGTCCATTTGGAGAAGTAGTCGGTGATAGCCAAGATGAACCGATGTCCCTTATAAGGTAGACTAATTGGCCCGATAATGTTTATTCTCCACGCTTTAAACGACCAAGATGATACTATTGGGTGTAGGAATTCTGAGGGCTAGTGGATAAAGTATTCGTGGATTTGGCACGCTTGTCACTTCCTCGCATAGTCAACAGCCTCCGCTATCATTGTCGGCCAATAGTAACCCATTCTCCGGAAATGGTCCTGTAGCTTTGGTCCGGGCTGATGGACACTGCAAACCCCGTCGTGAGCCTCGTGGAGAGCCTGCTTAACTTCTGCATTAGATAGGCATCGTAGCAGAAGACCGTCATAGGAACGACGATACAACATTTTGGTAGCCGTATCGTAATAGAACCGGAGAGAACGTTTTCTGATGGAAGTGGCTTCTTTTGGGTTCTCAGAGAGAATTTCATAGACTGCATAGTCGATGAATGAGAGCCTCCAGTCTTGGATGTCGGTGTCTACTTTCGCTGTGTAGCTTAGGCACATGCAGAGGTTATTTTTCGGACAGACCAGCTCTTGACCGACCATTGTGATCAGCTGATGGGTTTTGACCGGAACTGTTAGGGAGGCAGCGAGGCCGGCCAGGGCTTCAACCTCGATATTCTGCAGTCGAGGGACGTGCTCTATGAAGAACCCCTCGAAGGTGGAGATTATTCCGAGCGCGGCTTGGTGGTAGAGAATCAAGTCTTCGTGTCGGACCTCGTACTCATCTCGGACCTAACTATCAGCTTGGAATCGTCGTAGGCCTCCAGGTAGTCTATTCCTACTTGTTTAGCAAGTTGGAGCCCAATGACGAGAGCGTTGTACTCTACTACATTGTTGGAGCATGGTTTTGTGAGAGAGTAAGCGCGGTTGATGACCAGATTGTATGAGAAAATCAGTAGTATCCCGTCGCCAGCGACAATATCGCCTTTGGGCCTTGTTCTTGAAGCACCGTCGAAAAACATTCGCCAAACGGCTTTTGCACTTGTGGTCAAGTTTGAGTCGATACTTCGTCTGGGATCTCCTCGTAGAGCTTCGAGGTTTCCGGTACAGGATGGACCGCCAGAAAATCTGTCAATGCTTGGCCTTTGACCGCCGTTTGTGAGACAAATACCATGTCGTACGGCGACAACAGTATTATCCATATGGCTAGGCGAGAGTTGAGCGCTCCGGGTTTATTCATAAGGACCCTGAGAGGATTAACTTGCGAGATCACATGAATAGTTTGTCCTGCAACGTAATGTTGGGTCTTCTGAATGGCGAAGACCAGAGCGAGACACTCTTTCTAAATGGGGTTGTATCTGTGCTCTGCGCCAGCCATCATTCTGTTGAGGTAGTAGATGGCTTGTTCGTGACTTGCATTACTTTTCTGGGCTAACAGAGCTCCGAGGGAGTAATACATTGCCCGCACATATTGCAAAAAGGGTCTTCCCACAATGGGGGCCACAAATACTGGGGGGTTCATGAGATACCCCTTGATGTCGTCGAAGGCGCACTGGCATTCTTCGTTCCAGACAAAGGAGACTCCCTTCTTCATCAGTTGAGTGAACGACTGACAACATCTAGAGAGGTTTGATATGAACCTCCTGATGTATGCCAGTCTTTCTTGAATGCCACGAAGTTCTCAGAGGTTCTTCGGCGGGTGCATTTCAATGATTGTTTTAGTCTTGTCAGGGTCTACATGGATACCCTTCGAAGTTATGATAAAAGCCAGAAATTTGCCGCTGGAGACTCCCAGGAAGGATTTGGTCGGATTCATCTTGAGCTGGTGCGCACGCATCAGATCGAACACAGTATTCAAGTTTCGGAGGTGATCACCTTTAGAGCGACTCTTGATAGCAATGTCATCAACGTAACACTCCACTGTAGTAGGTGTTCACGGAAGATGGTGCTCATAGCTCGTTGATATGTAGCACATGCGTTCTTCAGACCAAAGGGCATGATTGTGTAACAGTACGCTCCTATCGGCGTTCGGAACGATGTATGCTTCTCATCGTCAGAAAATATCTTGATTTGATTGTAGCTTGAGAATCCGTCCATGGAGGACATGCGCTCGAAGCCACAAGTGTTGTCGATCATTATGTCTGTGATCGGAAAGGGAAAACTCGTCCTTAGGGCATGCCGCGTTTAGATCACGAAAGTCAATACAGATTCGAATATTCCTGTTCTTTTTTACGACAAGCATGATGTTGGCTACCCAATCCGAATGTTGTTCCTCGCGGATGAAGCCACACTAGCTATCAGTTTGTTGACTTCAGCTTCGATGGCATTCATGACGTCCGGCCGGAACCGCCGTTGTTGTTGCTTGACCGGCTTAGCGTTTAGCAAGATGTTTAGTTTGTGGACCGCGTTTTGGGGTCCAGTCCCAACATTTCTTCGTAACTCCAGGCAAAAATATCGATGTACTCCCTGGCGAGCTGTAGTAGGGATTCCCGATCCGAATCCTCTTTGGACAGACTTTTGCTGATGAAGATAGGTTTAGGGGAGGATTCGTCGTCCAGATCGATTTGTACGACTTCGTCCTCAGTAGGAGGTTCCCGTTGCTCGAATCGCATCTCCTATTGTGAGTATAGGCGTTGGGCCCACGGTTCTACTTCAAAGTGTTCAGGTGGATTCTCGTCTTCCTCAGGGTCAGCCGATACCATGTTGGCAGACAACGTTTGTTTGAGCATCTTCCCGATACTGATATCGGAGTCCCAAGCGGAAGATTTTGAAGAGTGAGAATGTAACTCATTTTCTTCATCCGAGCCTTCGGGGGTTGTGGGAGGCGTGACGTACCCTAAGCCATGCTTGGTCTTATGGAAGTAATCTTCGGGCTTGCCTGTAGGAGCGTGCAGACGCAGAGGCAGCCGTCGGCCTTTGCCGTAGTTTAAGCCCCTAGCGGCTTTCAGATCGTATCCCATTTTCTGGATAAGGTGCTTAGTTTGAGAGCTTTACCGGTGAAGTGGTATTTTGCCGATGTCGAGTTCTGGCTCCAGTTTTCTGGTACGAAGGATTGGGGACTTCCCACTCTGCAGAAGATGAGTTTGTCTCCCCTCTTCCTTGCTGGAACTATGAAGTAGGAGTTTTGACTGGAGAGAATTCAGTTTACTGCATAAGTGGTAGTCACATGTGTATGCAGGTGCAAGCCTAAACCGTACTCCATGGAATATAATGTGTTGAGGTGTGCAACATCCGAGTAGTTCAAAAACAGCCCTTTATTCATAAAATAAGGTATCTTATCCTCAGGAATTACATCGTCAAGAGAAGGGACGTTAGCATGAGCGACTACGTACTCCTCAAGTTCGTTCTTTCCGAGATCTACCCCCAGTGCAAGCGACGGCTTCGGAGGTCTCCTGTACAGCTTTACCACTAGAGGTTCTAAAGTCGTAGTCGGTGCCGGATCTTCTTTCAGCGGTCGACTCAGTCTACGAAGGCGAACGACCAGAGGTTCGGGTGCTTTCTTGTGTAGTTTCACCATGAGGGGAGGGGCTGTGTCGGGAGTGCGTGCTTTGAGATGGACTCTCAAGGGCTCGTTAGTTGTTGTCCTAGTCTCTGCCTCATCGTCGGCATCATTGCCACCTTCATCTTGGTGGACTTGCTTGTAGAGGATCGAGTACAGAGTAAAACCCCTTTGAATGGATTATCGTCGGCAAATTCCTTCTTGAAAACGCCATGATCGTCAACGTACTTCAAGCACTGGTGCAAGGTTGACGGTACGATCCTGATGTATCAACGAACGTCCCAACAGGACGTAGGATACGTCTACGTCTATGACGTAGTAGGTGACCTTTGTTTTCAAATTGTCGATCGGACACTTCAAGCGAATCTTGTCCAGAGGGTAGCTCCTCCCTGCGTTGAAGCCACTAATGGCAGTATTGGTTGCTGCCAGGCGATGCATCGGGATGCCCAAGGTCTGAAGCAGACTCTGCGGGATGATGCTGATTGACGAGCCGGGGTTGATGTGCATTCGGTCCACCTTGATGGCGCCAATGTACCCTGTGTAATACAGAGGGCGATCGTATTGTTCTTTTGCAACATGTCTTGTTGCGAGAACGTGATGTTGGGTATCGTCTCCATCACATTATTGCAGTGGGGGCATGCGGCGGGATTCTCAGCTGGCGGCTTGACCTGCGTAGGTAGGTATCGGCATTCTGCAATGCCTCGCTCAGAGTAACCCGAGTGTCTTTGGAGAGTCAGAGAAGCTCGAATAGTGACAATTTCGCTGGAGTATTGGCCAGTTGTGCCAAGATGTCAAAGTTGTAGGGCTTCTCCAGCCCCTGAGGTGTATATTTGCGCAGCGGTTTGTCGAAGCGAATTTCTTTTTGCTTGAACTTGTCCGCTGCCGGAGGCTGGGATGGACCTGGATCGGATGTTGTAGGTGCGGCGATTGAGCGCACCATCGTCAGGGATGTCGTATTCTCGTTGGTACGCCAGGCCTGACCTTGTTGTTCCTGCTATAACTTCTTCGGAAGGAAGAGAAACCGTGTAGCAAGATTTGGACTTCTTGTCCTTGGACTTGGTGGCGGAAGGTGTTGCCTGCTGCATCAAGTCTGGAGCAAGATCTGGATGGACCCACATGTCCTCCTCTCATGACGTGGTGAGAGGTATCAGCCGGTTGTTTGGTCACGAGCTGGCGGGAGATTGACAACCTCCATTGTTGCCCTGGAGATCGGGATAACTCCGTCTTGAGCTTCCGTTGCCGGAAAGTAACCGAACTGGAGAGATACCATGTTAACGGCAACTGTTTTGTCATCGAAGTCCAAGGTGAGGGCCTTGGTGTCGAACAGACGCTGGATGTACCGCTTCAGTGTGTAGCAATCCCGCGTCGCATGGTGGATGTATCGATGGTAGTGACAGTACTTCGGATTATTCACGTCGACTGTCTCAACAAGACGTTTGACGTTGGGAAGCCAAAGCTTGTTTTCCTTCATTAGCACGTCAAAAATTGTTATGACGTCATCATCTTCGAAAGAATAAGTTTTCTTCGGTTTCGGGACCTCTGCAGGCTTTTGCTCGAGCTTCTTGGTTATATTGGCGACAAGAGCCTACTTCCCCTTGCAATCCCGGACGCTATTGTGGTTGTTGTTGTTGTTGTTGTAAGGACATTTTTTCCTATCATCAGCGACGATGATCTGTATTCCCAAGAGGCGGACGTCCTTTACTTCTTAGCACCGACAACATTTATGATTAATGTCATCGAGTCTTTAAACTGAGAGTCGTCCATCCAGAGTCTGACTGTGGGAAGGAGATTTCTCCGGCAGGTGTCCATCAGTGTGGACTCAGGGTTACCGGGAAGTAACTTTAGCGCCCCTTGCCTGTACTGCTCGATGTATTCCGGTACAGTTTCTCTTTGCGTGATGTCCATTAAAGAGGACATCATCATGTCGTTTTTTCCGTCGTAGAACCAAGCAAGAAAAAGATCTTTGAGATCGTCAAACGACGAAATGCAGTTGTACTAGAGGCTACAGAACCAATCGAAAGCTATTCCAGACAATGTCCCGACAAAGAGCTTGGTTAAGAGGGCATCGTTGCAAGGCAGATGCCCCGTTGTCGTCTCGAAGTAACTCATGAATTGACGGGAGATGTCTTCCCATCAAACGGAGTCAAATTAAAGGGCTTGTACTTGGGCGGGTAGGGTACTTCTCTCCATTCGAGGGGATACAGTTGTCGGATCTCGAGCTCGCGCAGTGAGTCCCGATTGCCCATTGAGTCTAGGCAGGTCCGGAATTCTCGTACCTCCCGCATTACTTCTCGGGCTTCATCGACTGCGGAACGAGCAGATGATCCGGGCAGAGGATGATTACCGCCAGCGGGTGGAGCGGTCGCATTTGAATTTCCGTTGGTCCCGGGGTCCAGGCTTGTTTGACCAGAGGTCCTTGCTGGTTGTGAGGCTATATTTGCCTTGATCTCCAGCATTGTCTGGGTCAAGGCCTGCATTAACGCGCTCATGGTTTGCATCATGGCCTCGAGGGTTTCAAGGCGCTGTCGATCGTTGGGGCCCTCGTGATCCTCCCTTGCCATGTATGATGTTCTCACATGGGAAGAAATGGATGGGACGGTAGACGTTGCACTTTCCGCCTCAGACTCCTGCAGTGAATGGTTCTCAGGGAAAGTTGGCAACATTGCATCCTCTTCAGACTCGGAGGGAACACTACCCCCAGCGTAGGAAGCTGCGTCTCCTTGACGAGGGCAGCCACCCCAGGGATCTCAGCATTGATTCCTTGGGAATTACCGTCTTCTCGGAACGTCGGATTGTCATAAAGGTTCGGGGGATTACAACCCCCAGCTCGTGTAGCTATCTGAGGTCCTAAGAAAGAACTACCCCTAGTGGTTGACAACTTCTTCTTTGAGCGGGTGCCCAGGAAAACACCTTCTGCGGGTTCCACTACCTGTCCTCCTTGGACCCGTCTTCTTGACCCGCTGGCCGAGAGCGACGGACTGGAGGTGCTGGACTTCCGACCTCCCCTTATGGAGGGGGCATTCTGAGCAAAATAACATGAAGCGAAGGGTAGCTCCTCTTCCTCTAGAGCTTGCACCTGTTCTCCAGGTTGCAGCCGGGTGGGTGCCTTTGGTTGCAGCCGCTGGAATGCTGACTGCCTATTTGTGGGTACTGCTACTTTGTTACAGCAGCAGCTGATGATAATGCTGGCACAATGATGCCCTGGGGATGACACTTCATCTGTCGTAGTTTTTCTCGTTTTACGTTTGTGGTTGATCACGTTGTGCAAGTCAAGCGATGGCTGATTCACCTTTGCATCATTCTTATGAGTCCGGGTAGATCGAGCACATGAGTGCGTAGGTGTTGACTTTGCTTCCTGACCTGGGGTTCATACAAGAACTTTTTCCATGTTGCTAATGGAAGACTCTTTAGACTGACCATGTCCAATTGCCACTGCGGGCTGGACGCATGGGTCGATTTTATACAACTTTCCGACAGGGGCATGCATTACAGTTAGCGGCACTTGTTGACGGTCGGTCGAATGAGCAATTGCTTGAGCTTGGCGAGTTCGCATTGTCCTAGACTTCTTCGTCCTAGCACGCGGCGGTGCGTAGTATGAAGAGTCCAAGTTTACATCTTCCCCTTTCTCAGCATGGCGCATTGAGTCAACGCTGCGTGAGATTCGACCGAAGACCGAGCTTCTATTGTTGTCCTGGCCGCATGCGGCCATCTGCCTGCGGCTGTCGACCGGTGCCACATAGTCCTTATGCGGCCTTTGTTGTGGCCGCATATAACGTGCATCAACACCCGAACTTCTAGCATCGTAGTGTTTTCCTCTGCCAGAATTTGGGTGTTGAGCGCCTTTCTTCTCAACCAAGGTGGCCGCATAACCAGGGGCAGCCTGGGTAGACGCGTGATATGCGTCTTCAGCAACACGGAGAGAGACGGGGAGCGCATGCTCCGCAGTTGTGTGAGGCACGACGGCCTTTGCAACCCATGTCCTACGAGTCTTCTTAGGCTTTGCCAGCCTCGGTGAAGCGTCGTCCTCAGAGAGCATTTCTTCAAAGGCTTGCTGGTCGAAGCGTACAACCAACATCCTCTGGGTCGAACCCAGCTTCGACACGTCGGACTGCGTTACGACCTTCTCATCAGAGGAAAATGATGTCCTCAGCAGAGTCGCCACTTTGTTCGCCATTAAAGTAAGTTTGGAAAACTTTTGTTTAACAACAAACAAAAAAGTACAAAGAAATTATAGATAAAAAATTTAAGTACAATATTTTTTGATCTGGAGAATATGACGATGGAGATCGAGTACTGCAGCGACTCATTTACTCCATTGACGGTCCGACGAGAGAATGTTGATGCTCTATTCTCTATTCTCTCTCTTGAGCTTGTGTGCACGTACGTAGCTTGTCTGGGAGTGTATGGTCTCTGAAGCAGAAAAACCAGCTCTTTGGGACGTCCAAGTTTCTCCTATTTATAGCTATCATGCTGATGGGCTATAGGTGCCGGCATGCTGCCACGTGGCTTTGGTTGGGATATGATGTTTGATAAGATCTCGGGGTTGTTTTCAACTCCCTCGTATGCGTGACTCGGTCAGCTGGACACGTAATTAACACTAACTGTGTGAAGATCTTTTCGGTTGCAACGGACCGATCTTTCAAGCTGAAAGCCGCATAACATCCTGGCCGCATAGCGTCTTGGCCGTATATGTGCTCTCCTTTGGCCTTGGTCTTATGGACACTTTGGCCGCATGGCGTTTTGGCCGCATACAAACTCTCGTCTGGCCTTGGTCTAATGGACACTTTGGCCGCATGATGACGAGGCCGCATAGGACCGTAGCCGCATATGAGAAAACACATGGCATGGCACGTCTGACGAAGTCATTAATACACTGATGTGACTTTTCATCTTTTTATGAGTCGTCGCCTCTCACGATTCTTGAACCGCTCTGAGTGATGAGTGGCGTGTCAGAACTTCTGACAGGCATTGAATGTCGTGTCATGGGATCTCCTGCGGTCCTTACTTCGTGGCTGTTCAAGCCGCATGAATTCTGCTATGCGGCCTTCTCTTTGGCTTAATTTCTTCAGAGTCGAACTTGGGGCGCATGTTTGTTGAACGCATAGATCTAGATTTTTCATGCTTCTACATTAACATTGACAAATGCATAAAATAAACATATCAGCGATTTCAACTGAGCCGTTATTAGTTATCATGATTTGGACTGGGTATGCTTACTAACTGGTTGCACTCAGATCTTTGGTATTTAAAAGGTGACTTTGTATTATATGAGTGTGGTGTCAGGACGTTTTCTATTTTGTGAGAGGTATAGTTACTGATGTCCTCTTATTTCTTGATTTGTATATTTCTGATTGAGATTTTGCCTTGCTATAGTGCTGTTATTATATTTTTAATATTTGGATGCTTGCTTTGATGGAACAGGAAGAAATTTCAAGACTGCTCTTTGATTGGAAGTGTGACACCTGTCCTTTCTGCTGTTCATATTTGCTTCCTTTCAGCTTTATGGATAGTTGTGTTGAAGATATTTTTTCTTAGCTTTTATGGGGTAGGTACTAACCTGGTTGGAGTAAAGGGTAATACTTCTATGTTTGTTCTTTCTAAGAATTTTGATACATTTTAACTTTTAGATAGCTGAAGTAAAGTTTAAAGGTATTATAGACCTTATTGATTAGGATACAATTGCACATGGATTTCTATACTATTATTGAATTATCAGCAGATTGTTTGAGACCTCTCATTATGGTTAATCTTTGTACAGAGCAGTTGTTGTCTTGGAGGTCTAGCCAAATCCAATTCAACATCTGATAGAACTAAAAGGTCTCTACTAAAGAGTAATATTGGCCAATCGTCACGACAAAAGAGAAGGCAATGGTCGTCAAGTCCAGAGGTCATGGAAAATAATGTTAGCATATCTCACTCCCTTGACACACGCATATCTTCTGGGCCTCCTACTGTCATTGAAGAGAACATGTCTATAGAGGAAACTTTGAAGAATGATTCATTTGTCAATCACGGTAGGTCTTATCCACCACATGCTTCACATTGGAGAGAGAGAGAGAGAGAGAGAGAACTTTTACATGGTCATACAGTTATTCATTTTTGTTTTGGTTTTTATATATATTTTCATGCTTGATATCTATACACTCCCCGTGTCCCTTGCTAATGCCTTTTGTTTTGGTTGTGAGGAAGCTCATTTTGACATTGCATGCTATAAATTCCAATTATTAAGAGAAAGCACAATGTTTTCTAATGTTTTGTTGAGTTTGTATATATGGAGTTAACTACTCTAGTCGCCTTCATAACTGGTACACGTGTTTATCTAATTGTCCTTAGTTGCAACTCTCATTTTGCTTTATAGACGAACTGAAGAATTAGTCATGTAAAAGAAATGATTATTGTGGATTTCTGTGTAATTTAAGTGAGAATGACATTACCTTTTTAGTTCAACAAATTGATGATGTTTCTATATATGCCATGTTGGGTACCTAGCCCCTGGAACTCAATTCTTCCATCTTGTACTTTTGCTTAGTGACTTGTATCTTTCACTTGTAAGTGCTCAAAAGTGATATGTAGTAAATATCTTGTAGCTGCCATAGCTTGGAGCCAGAGAAGAAAAGAATGGGTTGGAGATCAGTCAAAAAAAACCCATAGAGTTTCAAGAGAACCAATAATCAGGTCAGGCACTTGCTCCATCACTTTTGCATCTAAACTTTGTTAAGTATATACACATTTGTGATTTGCTTTTTATTTGCTTCTATCGTCTTTTCCTCTTATTCAACCTTTTGGCCTGTGATAGGTGATAAAGCAATTCAAGTTACTAGATGTTATCTTATTTCTTTTTTGATTTTCTCACCTTTTAGCAAAATATAACCAGCAGTTTCTTAGATGATTGCAATTGAAACCGAATTGTACTTGTGATTGATTGATATGTGGAATTGCTTTTAGATGTATATTTTGACGAATAAGTGAATCAACTTGACCAATAAATAACTTTAGATTATAGAGGCAATTACCACCAAACTTTGAATTTAGTACATGTTCTTAAGAAAATGCTGAACTTTTGATGTTGATAGACAGTTGCTGTAAACGTATTGAGGTGTTATTTTTGAAAGGGCGTAGTTATTTTTGTCTCGTCTTCGCCATTGCTCGTTTACTATTGGCCAATTCTCATTGTAGCACCTCTACTGTACACTTCTGCCAATCAAGTGTCTTTTAATAAAAATTAGGATCTAAATGCAATCAATGGGGAACTCAATCTGGTGGATGGTTTGTGTTCTATGAAAAGAGTAATAGATCCCTCCAAAGGGAAAAAGAAGAAGGAAAATAACATTTTACTTTGAGAACAAAGCTTAAACTCCACGATAATATTTTCAAAAGTATACCAAACTTTACTTAGAGAGCTCTCTTTGCTTACATATAGGTGACTTTGACCATATCACATGGGTTCTGAATTGTGGATCAGGGAAAAGGGAAAATTAAAGATGAGAGCCAATCATTGCACGAGGCCCTTTGCATGGCAGTTGAACACAAGAATTGGAAGATTAGGTATTCTAAGAAAAGTAACCTGCATCTGGCAGAATATTACTATCTTTTGGCACTGGCATAAGAAGTCACAATCATAGTGAGGAAGTAGCGGAAAAGAAAATTGATCTAGTATCAATAGTCTAGTGTTAGTTCAGCAGCGTTTAATTCTTTAGAAAAGAAAAATAAACTGTTGTCTATATCAATAATACTATGTGTACGCAATTCTGTTCAGAATCCTGTACAGAAATGCGTTGTGAATCTTGTGATTCTGTACAGAAATGCATTGATGGCATACTATTGTTGGAGAAAGCACCATGCAACCTAAAATGCTCATCTGATGGGGCTTTGCCACCAATACAATTTTGCGCAGGAGTCTATAGACTCTATACAGAATCGCGTACACATAGCACTACCCTAGCTACATAAGCATGCATGCATGCACAAGCTGGCGTACACAGACAGAGGGAGTGGTTCATATCGACTTGGTGAAACAATGAGAACCATAACTGGAGATCCGAATTAACAATATTTTTCACGTTGGCAACTACCTCAGTCTTTTATCCTGTGTTCCTCGTTTTCTGTTTCTATCCTTGTTTCCTCTGAGGGTCTAGCCTAGATCTTCTCCGACGTTAAGAAATGGTTGATGATTGATGTATGCTATATCTCGTTTTTAGTCTTATCTTTTTACCTCTCCTCCCTCCCATAAAGTTGAGGGATTGGGCGGGTTGATGGATCAGTGGTGGGAAATAGTGGATTGACAACATATTTTGCTATTACTCTTTCATTTAACCACCACTGAAATGAAGGATCATTGTACCTTCGTGGCAGGAAATAGTAGATTACATTGTACCTTAATGTTCTAATCTTCTAGGAGGTAGGTGAAATAAAGGCCTAGTTTTATCAAACTTAAGCTCAATTACATCATGATGAAGAAACAAATTATCAGGCCTACCAGAACTCCCTCAGGTTGGTTGTGGTTGCTAGGTTAAGGGGCACACCTTAGGATCCTCGGAATGTGAGATTGCTTCCTGGTACCTGGTTATGATTCAAAGTTTCTTTTGTAGATATAGGGTAGCCTGTTAGCTCAACCTTGAACCATCATTGATTCGTTATGAATTTCCTACTCCCTCCCTGCATGATCCTCGGTACCATCAAATTTTATTTTGGGTGCTGAAGGTTGGATGGACGTTAGATGGATGGATGAATGCCACCAATTGAAGTACGAAGATAAGAAGAGAGAAAATCATCTTCAGTTTGGACTTGTAATGTAGACCAATAGATGTACCGATTAGGAGGAGCAATAAGATTTTAGTCAAAAGACTTGCTAGATTAAGGGGTATGCCGGATTGTGGTTGTATGGAGATTTTTTTCTTTTTCTTTATTTTTACATGGCCCTTCAAAGAGCTGAATGGAAGAAAGGGATTCAAATAGCTGACCAAAAAATTGGGATAAATGCCATCTATACGCGCGCGCACGCACACACACACACACACACACACACACACACACACACACACACACCCACCTGGGTCTTATTACATCAAACTCTCTCCCTGGTCTAGGCCCAGGGTTTTGTTCTTTGTATGTTAATCCTCGATTTTTTGCATTCGATACATCTTTTCCATCTCCATCACACACTTTACTCAGTCTAACCGTTAGTCGTACGATCCTCTACTCAAATAGATCCTTCCTTTATCTCCGGCTCTCAATCAACCGCAACCTTCGATACCTGAATATTTCGGTCCTTACCCTCTTCTCTGGTTTTCAGGGTTTTTGTGTTTTAAGTGCTGACCACATGGGCCGTTTCCTGAGTATGTAGAATGGTTGGATACGGATGTGACCGGAACACAAAACAATAAATAAAACTTAATTGTGGAGACAAATACTAAATTTAAACTATGATTCCTTGTGGGGGCATATTTGATGATAGGACTATGTTGCCCTTGTGAGAACTGAAGTTCTAAAAGTATATAATGCAAATAAAAAAAACACTTCTATGTTATTATAGAACAGCTAAATAGTTTAGCACAGAGTCATGTTGTATATTGCAGGATGATTGCAGCTTTATAAAGGGCAGCCATGCAGCAATATGTTCTTTGTGTAACATGAGGAAATGGAATGAGAATGAACCTAATATATGTTTGTAGTTTGTCTCTCATTTTTGTTATATCTTTACAACAATGTGCTCTCATCTTCTCCCATACAACGACAAAGCCCTTATATCAAGTTTTTGGATTAACTATATGAATTCTCATCTTCCAATACTTCAATCTGATTCTATTGAACATATTCTCTCACAGTAATTTGCTATAATTAGCTAAATGTGGCAACTTTAACTTTCAGTTGGTGCACAACTTATGAGGACCTGCTATCTACCAATCAACCTTTTACGGAACCCATCCCATTATCTGTAAGTTAGTTATATTTCCTAGTATATGCATTCTCTTGTTTTCAAACTTTCGGACTTGCTTAATGACATATCATGTTGGTGAAATTGCAGGAGATGGTAGATTTCTTAGTAGATACATGGCATGAAGAAGGGCTTTATGACTAGTGTAGGGCTCTTGCTTCTACGTTAATATTGCTTCAGCTGTGCAAATATAGAAGACTTCATGAAGTGGGAAGGGCCGCAATTTAAAGCAGTACTAAGGCTGATGATTCTCTTTGTAAAATGTTGAAGAGCAACTAGGAGATTCTCGTTGCATTTCAAAAAGACGGCTTGCTTTTGTTGTCTTTAGGATTGTGAAAGAAGTCCAGGGACACTGAACTATTACTTATGTTGCAAATTGTCTTAAATTTAAATCTAAGACTACAGCATAAAATGTATTGACACTTCTGTCAGTTGAAAACTACAGTTAACTGATGTCCTCAATGTGTCAAAATCTTGTACTCTGATAGAGAGTATCTGTGTCGAAAATTATCCTCGTTCTTGTGAATGGAAAAGGGTGTCATTGATGCGGAATGCAGTCTTTATGGTGTTCAGGGGATGCACTTTGCTGAGCTGGTTCATGAGAGAACCATAGTAATAAGGGATAAACTAAGATACTCTCATTCTGGGCAGAAGAGTCAAAAATTTGTTAGGTGACCTCACGTGCTCACTTAACTCACATGTGATGTTGTAAGATGATACAAATGCTAATGAAAATCTACGGCCTAATATGTCTCATATTAGAGTACTTTTTTCCTAAATTTTTTTACTCATATTTACTTACAAGGTACTTTAACATGTGACAAGAATGGTCACATAGCGCCATTGTGTATCCATAGATTTATAAAAGGTACAAAAATTCAAATTGTAATGTTGATGTGGTGGTTGTTGCTGCCGAGTGTAAAAATGATGTGGTGGTGGTGGTGGTGGTGGTGGTGGTTGTTGAGTGTTAAAATTATTCATCTTGGTGGATGTATAATTTTTTGGTTCCATTGCAGTTTGAATTTTTACACCTTGTGTAAACTCATGGACATGCAAAATGGCTATGTGACTATCTCTGTCACATCTTACAAGCATTATGCAAGTAAAAATGAGTAAAATGAAAAGAAAAAGAAGAAAAAAACCTTTAATATGGGACACATTTAGTCCTGGATTTATTTTGTGGACATTCGTATTTTTTTACATTCTCACGTGTGAGTTAAGTGAGCATATGAACTTACTTAACTGAGATTCTGTTCTGTCCACTTAGTTTTTTAAAATAGCGGAAGTATCTACTCATTTTCATATTTTGAAATCCCTAACAATAACGCTAACGGTTTGTATATGTAATCATATTTATTTTAATAGTAACATCTTCTGACCCCCGGGAGCCATGTTCCCGCCTACATGGCCCTCCGCAATTGGCCCAAAACACCCCCGCTAGCTTTCCGAACCTACTTCCCTGAAAATCTGCCCCTCCCTTCCAATTAAAGTCGGCCATAAAACAAAGTTATTATTTTAATCATATTTATTAGTTATTACCATATCAAGAAGAGTAATGATATTCATACCTTCAAAATATTCCTCCGAATCATCTCTCCTTATGTGGCAGATCATCCTTTCTTATGTGGCATATGACGTAGCATATTAAATAGCATTATGTGACATTTAACATGATAAATTTTAATCCAAAAAATTAATTATCCAATTCTTTTAATGTTAATTTTAATATTAAGCTTAACTTTAATGTTAATCCGATCTCTTTAAGGGTTTACATAGATTTTCTTTTTTAAAGAGAAAAAAAAAAGATGGAAAAGCTAATATATATATATATATATATATATATATATATATATATATATATATATGAGGGGATCATGAGTTCCTTTTTTTCGGAGCCTAATCGAAGCTCTGCTCTCCCCAATCGTTGGACCGAACAGACCTTGCGCGGACCGAACAGACCTTGCGCGGGCCCCACGTGGATTTGAATGAAGGAAAACCCCGCGTCCAAAGGAGGATCCTAGAAAGTTAAGCCGAACAATCATATTAATAGCCCCTTAATTTTCTAATTACCAACCAAATCAAATCAATCTAATTGCTCTTAATTGAGAGGAGGAGGAGAAAGATGAGTGATGGGCTGTCGAACGAGGAGATGGAGAGGATCTTCAAGCGCTTCGACGCCAACGGCGACGGCAAGATATCGTCGACGGAGCTGGGCGAGGCGCTCCGCACCGTCGGCTCGACCTCCCCTGAAGAGATCCAGCTCATGATGGCCGCGATAGACACCGACGGCGACGGCAACATCGATTTCAACGAGATGGTCGCCTTCTGCAAGGCTAACCCTGCCCTCATCAAGGACGTCGCCAAGGCCTTCTGATCACCACCTCCATCGTCTTCTTCTTCTGTCTTCGTCCGTTCGATATTGTTTCCTTTCCTACTTTCTTGTCATCTGTTCTTTGGTTAATTTCTGATTGATGCGTGTGTAGTAAGTAGCTGATGATTCATGTGTTGTTATTTGTAATGGTATTGTTACACGAATATTTCTAATTGACTGAAATTTATGCTTCTCTTTGTTTGCTAATTAAGTAATCTAAAAGGATTGGACGGAGGGGCGGATCCGATCGGATCGGATCCAAACTGAAACGGGAGTGGACTACTGGACTATAGATAGACTAATCAATATTAAAAAAAAAAATTATATGGAAAATAAGAAAAAAATTTCTTTTTTTTTTTGGATCCGTTTCTGGATGGACCTGCTCTTTTATAAAGGTTTCATCTTTTTTCATCCACCAAAATTATAATGTATATTCATCATTCAAAGGGGACAAATGATTATTATGAAATTTAAATCTTGGTGCCACTAGAAAAAAAATTTAGTCGTACTAATCACTTGAACTAACATATCTCATGTGTACAAGTAAACAATTAATAGCTTAAATACTGAAATATATATATTTGGAAGTTTTGACCCAAAATGAGATAGTGGGACCAGGATCTAGAGGAAATAAACCCCAAACAGATCTATCGAAATTTTACACTATTTGGATGATCTGGACCCGGATCCCACTTGCTTGCATCTAAGACTAGCGTAACGTCTCCAAAATAGAAAGTAGTTTACTTGAAATGAAGGAGCACATTGATATTAACGTTTTATGAATGATGACGAATAACCTTCTTTCCTCTTTTTGAAGGGTCTTTCCTGAAAGCAACAAACAATGACATAATTCATTACTTAAACCAAGATTATTATATGAGGCACTAAATCATTCCTTCTTACTCCTTCCTAAATAGAAAATACAGTACAATATTTGTTATTGTACAAGGTCTGTAAATATGGTTTTCTAACCTTAAAATATGTCAATTTTTTATATCTAATATCAAATGAATTTCCATCGGTACTACTGTCCAGAGCCACTGACGGAACGTTTCTCTCAGCCTAACTTTACTCAAATTTTTTTGTTATGTCTAATTTATTTAAAAATGTTATCGTTATAATAATTTTTCTGTTTAAAGTATATTTAGTTACGAATATGTAATAACTTAAAATATGAGATATTTTAACAAATATTTCAACTACAAATATAGAAACTAGCATATATCTTTACTTATTTAAAAAAAAACTAGCAACTGCATCCATTCTTTTGTATATAATATTTAAAATTTTAAGATCTACCTTTTCTATTTAACTAAAATTTTGATTATTTTACTCATAAGAGGGACATTTGCTAGTTATTTAAATAAGTTGAAGTATATACTAATTCTATATTTGTAGTGAAAATATTTGTTAAAATATCTCTTAAATCTTAAATATGTAATAGTTTAAAATATTTAATCACAAATAAGATAATATTATAATAAACAAACAGCATTCATGTTTGTGTTTGTGGTTTGGATAACAAACAACTAATAACTAGAAGAATCATAGGATTGAAGTATCCCATAAAAGCTTAATAAAATAAAGTAAAATAAAATAAAATAAAATATTTGCTTCTAAGCAACCCTTTCCATACTCCTACACTCCACTCCAAGACCCACCCTACGTTATTTCCCCACCCACACACTATATAAGTAGTAGCTACCATTCATTCCCAACTTCCATTCTTCTGAAACTCAACAATGGGAAGAAAAAACCTCTCTTTTCTCTTTTTCTTCTTCCTCCTCTCCTTGATCTCCTCCTCTGCAACCCTAATTCTTGAAAGAGGAGAAGGAGAAGACGCAGAGGATCTCCGCCTCCCGGAGACGGCGAGATTCCCCTCGGCCGACGCCGAGCGGCTCATCCGCTCCCTCAACCTCCACCCCAAGGACCCCGCCGCCGACTCCACCGGAGGAGCCGCCTCCTCCGGCGATCAGTCCGATGGCAGGAAGAGGATCGTCGAGAGGACCCTCTCCCTCGGGGTCGCCGATGCCGATAACGTCTCGGCCGCCGAGGAGCTCGGCCACCACGCCGGATACTACCGCCTCCCCCACACCCATGACGCCAGGTCAGGAGGATTCCTCTGATTCATTTTCTATTTTAGGGTTTTTATTGGTTTTGGGAAAGTTCAAGCTCAATTTAAGATTGAGTAATAATTAGTAGGTGTTATATAAGTATATAACTAACTGAAGTGGAAGCTTTCCTTTTAAATTTGTCATCTTGATCGGATTAGTATTATTTTTATTTATTTTTGACAAAATGAATGCCTTTAAAAGAAAGGGGATATTCCATAAAATTAACGACTTCAAATATGAAAAGTGCAGGGTGGACTTGAAATTGTTTTTTTTTTTTTTTTTTCAGAACACAATTTTAACAAAAGAAAACATTTTGGTAACAAGTCCCTGTCGCATCATTTTTGTGAAGTATTTAAAAATTTTGTTTTGAATAAAACATTGGTATATTCGTTGTTGTTAGTCTCAATCTGAAAGCTGCACGGGATTATTAAGAAACTATTCAGAATGTTGCCTTGGCTAATTTGGAGTTTTGATGGATGTTCGGCTCAAATCAGTTAGCTGACTGCACTAAAGAAAGTTATGATTTGATAATTTTGGATCTTCGTAACGTGGACACAAATATGACACGATACAGATATGGGGACACAAATATGGCTTTGATTTTGGGCGATTCCTAGTGTATCTTGGAGCATATGTGCTGTGTCTGATATGTGTCCGACACGGACACTGCACCAATTTTCAGACTGCTAATTTAGTATGTTATAGTCAAGGTTTTTTTTTTTTTTTTTTGTAATGTCTATATTGTGTCAAACACAACAAGAGATAGACACATCACCAATTTTCGGAGTGTCAATGCTTTCTCGGCTTGGATATTGTTTCTTTGAAGAAGATATTCTACTATTGTCTCCGCATTCACATGTTCTGGGATGATGATTATACTAACGGACAACTTGATTCTGTCGAGATTGGTTCTTGAATCATTGTTAATACAAATTTGTGGTTTTTGGCCAATATAGGATGTTCTACTTTTTCTTCGAGTCGAGGCATAGCAAGAAGGATCCCGTTGTGGTTTGGCTGACAGGAGGGCCTGGTTGTAGCAGTGAGCTGGCTGTTTTCTATGAGAATGGGCCTTTCAATATTGCCAACAACCTCTCACTCGTGTGGAATAAATTTGGTTGGGATCAGGTATTGTGAAGAATATGTATCTTTCGTTTTACAGAGACACAAAATCACAATTTTAGCATCTTGATTAGCTTAATCTGTTGTTTCCCTTCGTTTCTCAGAAGTTTTTACCCATAGAAATTGTGTGTTCTTGATGTAAAAAGTTTCTTGTATTATTTTTGTTATGGTATTAAAGAATTTATGTTTATAATGACTTCTTCAGGCATCAAACCTTATATATGTTGATCAGCCCACTGGAACTGGTTTTAGTTATAGTTCAGATAAGCGGGACATTCGTCACGACGAGAAAGGTGTGGGTGATGATCTCTATGATTTTCTTCAGGTATGGAACTCTTTCTTTATAGCATGGTCTCATGTCGTCTTTTAACTTATCGTCCCATACTACAAAGCAAAATGTTAGAAATATATAGCAGATTTTTCTCGAAATTATTAATATCTGATTTATTCGAGCTCTTCTTTTCTAATTTGACAATACTCAATTGGAAGATTGATCTTCTATGTATAATAAAAGCATCGTGTAGTCAAAGATTAGTTATCCATAGTTTTATCCTTAATTCCATAGAAGTTATATGCTATATATGGACCATCCTTTGCTAATTTTCTCAACCTTTCTTCATTACAATGTTAGTGGTTACCCTCAAGAAGCTTTAGCTACAAAGTATAATACTCATCAAAAAATTAGATCTTTTAGTTGTCAATGACATAATTTTATGATTATTGGATATTCTCATTTTTGTCTATCTTTGAATAGTTGGCATGGTTATAAATTACACATCAATGTTTCTCCTCTCCTATTGGCTATACGTGAATAATTTCTTATCTTGTGAAACCGAGTCTCTGTATAATATTTGTAGGCCTTTTTTGCTGAGCACCCAGAGTATGCTAACAATGACTTCTACATTACTGGAGAATCATACGCCGGGCACTACATTCCTGCATTTGCAAGTAGGGTTCACCAAGGGAACAAAGCTAAAGAAGGCATTCACATTAATTTGAAGGTGCGCCCTTTTCTGCTCCTGATCTAGAATTATGATCTGCCTTTTACTATACTGAAAGTTGATTTATTGACAAATGGTTCTACAGGGCTTTGCCATTGGTAATGGACTCACTGATCCAGCAATCCAGTACAAAGCATACACAGAATATGCATTGGAGATGGGAGTTATTAAAGAAGCTGACTACAAAAGAATCAATAAGTACATGCCAGCTTGTGAACTGGCTATCAAGCTTTGTGGTAAGTAAATCTGCCTTTCCAGGAAGGGAACCTGGAAGTCTTCCATTTTACTCTTAACACTTGTTCTGAAAGTATGTCCAATGCTGAAATCAGAACATTTTGTGATTTCGCTACTGATTCAATTTAGGCATACCAACAAGTTTGTATATACACCTGCTGGTGTATCAAAATGTAAAGATGCTTCAAATGTAGGTATGCATAGTTTATCGGTATTATAGTTCTAATGAAATTCACATGGTCATTCAGGTACGTCAGGATCAGTTTCTTGCATGGCTTCATATGTTGTTTGCAACACTATATTTAATTCAATCATGAAAATAGCTGGAACTACAAATGTAAGGGCACACCAATATTCTCTTGTCCATATTTTGGTTAACATTAGTCAGTAATGGGTTCCTTTTAACTTTATCCTATCAAAATTTCAGTACTACGACATCAGGAAACAGTGTGAAGGAAGTCTCTGCTATGATTTCTCAAACATGGAAAAGTTTCTTAAACAGAAGGCTGTTAGAGATTCACTTGGAGTTGGTGACATAGAATTTGTTTCCTGTAGCCCCACTGTCTATCAGGCCATGCTCACAGATTGGATGAGGAACTTAGAAGTGGGTATTCCTGCTCTTCTTGAAGATGGCGTTAAAATGCTCATCTATGCTGGGGAGTATGATCTTATCTGCAATTGGCTAGGTAAGGCTTCAACAACATCACTCTTGTATTTGCACTCGTTTTTAGAGTGTTTGAGTATCTTGCTTCTTTTAATTAACATGGAGATTTGTTGTTCCTGTTGCCCGATGTTATTTGAATACTATGTAGGGTGAAAGAATAGCGAATTGGTGAATAAATAATCCATCTCTTTAAAGTTTAAATATTTCTGGTACCATGTATATATATATTTGTAGGCAAATATTTATGAACGGAATCCACATCCCTAAAACCAGAGTGACATGGCCATTAAAGATCAAAAGAAAGTAACCACATTTTATCCTTGATTTTTATTTTAAAAATAACGTATGAAAACTTTATTCAACTATGATTTATGACATTCTTTGTCATACCATTTCTTCTTAACCTTGTTATTTATTCTTCATTTGAAAGGCTTACTTTGTTGGTTGATTTGAGCAGGAAACTCGAAATGGGTTCACTCAATGGAATGGTCAGGACAGAAGGCTTTTGTATCGGCTCAAGAAATGCCCTTCCTGGTGGATGGTGCTGAAGCAGGAGTTCTGAAAAGCCACGGACCTCTCAGTTTCCTAAAGGTACCTCTCTTTTTCCTTAAATTCTAGAGATCTCTCTCTATTTTGATTCCTATAACCGCACAAGCTTACCATTCAATTGTTTGCGATCGATAGGTCCATGATGCAGGTCACATGGTTCCGATGGATCAGCCCAAAGCTGCACTGGAGATGCTGAAGAGGTGGACTCAAGGGAAACTTGCTGATGCTTCGTGCGAAGCAGAGAACCTCTGTTACGCAAAGAACCTCGATGCTGTTATGTAAATATTATAGGCCGGTTGGTGTTGTTTCCTTTGTTATATACGAAGGTGGAGTGTTGTTTGTTAATGAACAAGTCTCTCTTTCTATATCAGCCACATTAAAACATTGCAAGTAGCAAGTTGTTGCAACTATTAAGAGCTTCGTAATGGTGGCCAAACTTTATTTGTTACTTCCTCCCGTGACATTTGGATTCTTGTTTCCGATAGTATCGGACGGACACGATGTAGACATTCTAAACTATACTAGGACATGCACACAAGTAACATAGCTAAGGGTTGTATTTGGAATGTAAAAGTAGCCAAAATCTAAAATTGACCGCTTTACGTGTTTGATTGAAGGTTTTGCAGATAAAATTTATTGTAATTTAATATGAACAGTAAATTTTGTCTGTCACAATTTAACATCAAATTTTTCTCTCCGTAGTGAAGCGAAGTGAGAAATCCTAATTCCTATTTTGTGTGTTTGGTTGGTTGATTATTTCCTCTCTACTTTAACAAAATTTGTATGTTAAGTTATACTTTTACAACCAATCAAACATCAAATTTTAGAATATCTCAATTCTAACATCCACTTTTCATAGCACTCAAACGAATAATTTTTTATTTCATTCCAT
Source organism: Iris macrosiphon (assembly GCA_036927795.1). NCBI lineage: Eukaryota > Viridiplantae > Streptophyta > Magnoliopsida > Asparagales > Iridaceae > Iris > Iris macrosiphon. The sequence continues at coordinate 202,579,764 of JAYESA010000002.1, read as the reverse complement.
TTTACCGTAATGCATAAGCAAATGTGGATTTCCAGATTTTCTAATTCGCTAGACTTGGCGGAACCAAACAGACCCTAAATGTTGATTAAAATGAAAAATTGATACATAAACTTACAAACTTGAAGAGGTGATAATTAGGCATTCCCATGGTAGATCCGGCTGAGGGCGTGAACGAGTGGACGGAAGCCGGTGCGCAGCGGGACGACATTGACGGCACGCAGGTGCTGCGCCGTGCCGCTTCTCGGCGCCGACAACTCCATCCTGCACATCTCCCCGCGGAGAGCCTCCCGCAGCGTCGCCGGCGCGGAGGGGTGGGCCCTGCAGAGGTCGAAGAGGTCGTCGGCGGAGCAGCCCATGAGCACGCGGGCGGAGCGGTCGAAGAGGACGACGGGGGTGACGCTGTCGGCGGTCGCGACGGAGAGGAGGAGCCGGTACAGGCGCTTCGAGGTCGGAGAGGAGGAGGTGGTGCTGCGGATGCAGAGGGAGCAGGTGGCGGAGGGGTGGGGAGGGAGAGTTGTTTCGCATATGGAGCACACTCTGTAGGAGAAGTTGGTGGTGTCGGCTGCGATCACTGTGCACATCCATGACCACTTGCTGCTGTTCTCCTTTGCTGCTGCTTCTGGTGGTCTTCTGGTTCCGGTGGCCGCTTCCATTTTCCGGTGGAACAACCGAGCGAGATGAGAGAGAGAGAGAGAGAGAGAGAGAGAGGTATGGTTCGTCTTGAAAACTCAAATCTTTGTTTGGTTCAACCCTCTTTGACGAGAAACCGGATCCAGTGCACTGTTCTTCTTTTCAACTGTTAGATTGTATAAAAATATTTGCGGACACACATTTCCATAATAATTCAACGTTTCGCACGTAAAGAATGTATTGTGTCCGACACATTCAATATTTTTTTCTCTGGCCACCTAAATAAAGTAACATTTACCGTAATACCCCCAAATAAAATAGTGTATTGGATCTTTCTGTGCCAAAGCTTCATAGATACCTAGAAAATTTCCAGAATTTTCAGCTATTTGGATTAGAATATCAATTTTCCAACCAAATACATATAACAGTAGGCTATGTTATGTTTGAAATTGTTGTTATTTTTGAAAAAACAGAACAAAAATAGCTTTTAATAGCATGTATGTGTGTTGCCAAAAGCAACCACAAAGGCCATATTTGGTTCGCGAAATCTAAACATTAGAAAGGAAAGTTATTTCTTTGTTTGGATAACAAATGGAATGAACATAAAAGAAAATATTCACAAGTAAAAAAAAAAAAAATTGGGAATGGGGGATGATTCCCTCAGCTCGTCCTATGGATTAACTTTTCCACCTTCCAAATATTTATTTTCTCTCACAATTTTTGGGATCTTTTTAAATACCGGAATTTTTTTTAATGGAATTACAATTTCCAAAAAAAGAACAAAACCAAACGAGGTCAAATTGAACTATTTTTTCAAAAAAATTATCTTCCTATCATTCATAACTGCGAAAAATTTCACCTAGTGAATTATTGAATCTCATTTGAGGACTCCAGAAAGTATTTTCACTCAAACGAAAACAGTTGACTAAAGACTGACTCACCACTTTCAGAACTTTGCTCTTTCTCAAGTAAGGTGGAAGTGGTATAACTTTGAGACAGTGCAAAGTATATCATAAAGTAGAAAATAAATCAGAAGAAGTACAAGAATAAGGTTAAGATATTAAGGTATAAATTCCAACTAAACTCTACAATTACAAAATGAACTAGAACATTTTAAAATCAAGATTTGGTACAAAGCTATTAAAAAAAATTAAAAAATCAACATGAGTCGAAAATTTTAAAATTGAACTTCTACACCCTTGAGGTCTAAGATTGACCTATGAGAACATTAACTTGTCTTCTCTTCATCAATTGAGAAGAGAACACTAACGTGACGACCGTCTATTGGAGAAAAAAAAAAGGTGGGATCCAATAGCTGTTCGGATGGTTGTCACGTAGTCGAAATATTATGTAAACGATCGTTCATTGTGGAAGAGGTGGAGTCGGAAATGGCCCATATAGTAAGGGGTGTGAGAGGGTTGTAAGAAGGTTGTAAGCATTTGGTAGTAAACTTAGCATTATTGCTTCAATTGATGGTTCACTTGGTCCTGTACTGTAAGTACAGGAAGACTGTTATGTTGTCTTAACCCGGATCCTGTTTGCCTTTGCGACAAAGCTAACTTGACGAGAGATGAAACATGTTTAATTGTATTAGTCAACTCTTTCTTCTGCAATCATTTTCTTGGTGGTGGAAGTTTAGTGAACAAATGTCATGGTGTATATTGGGCCGGGTGGTCCGAAAATCAGTCCAGATCCGGCCCGGTCAACGGTGGTCTGGGTCAGTCCGGATCCGGTCAACAGAGCGGTTCTACTCGGTCCACCTCGTATGCGGATCCGAATTGGGTCGGAGAATCTGACCCGCAAGTCCTGTCCGGCCCGGTTGCAGCAACGTTCGGACGCGGTTTCGACTGTTGAGGTCCGCTAGGCCCGGCTTGACCAGCCCAGTAGCAGAACCGGTCAGGTCCGGTCTGATCCGGGAGATTTTTTTTTTATATATATATGACCGTTTGGGAAATATTTTTACCAAAATATTTTCGGTTTTATGACAGTTTTTTGAACGTTAGAGGAATATTTTGGTCATTTTTGCTAAAATGACAAAAATATCCTTATAACAACTATATTTTGAAGGCATATGAGGTCATTTTGCCTCAAAAAAAATCTATAAAAAAGGCCTAACTTAATAAAAATTAACCACACCAATTTTTTTTCCTCTCTATTATAAAATAAGAAAAATTTAGTTGCACCCCACTTTATTTATCCATATTCAAGATGTACTCCACAAGATTACCATAATGTATGATATCTCCAACTTTTAACGGAAACTAACAGTCAACTACTTTGACTGTTAATTTTTGACCGAAATACTCCTTCCCTCTTCCCAGCCAGCACCCTCCTCTGCCGTGTACGAGGGGGGATATTTTTGTTCAATTTTTTTGCTCAAAAGAGTTGGCCGTTAGTTGCAGACGATTTCCGCCAAAAGTGATGGAGTGTCATACATTATGGTAATCGTGTGTGGTGCATCTTAAATATGGATAAATAAAGTGGGGTGCAACTCAAATTTTCTCTTATAAAATTTAGAAGCAGTCTAGTGTGAAGAGACTATATACTATCATGGAAAATGTTCAACCACCACAGCAACTGGAAGATCAGCAACTTCAACCCGCACCACAACCTTAACCTGCACTGCAACTAGAGTTTGAATCAGAAATTTGGCATCATTTTAGCAGAGTTTATAATGAGCGCGATATAGAAAAAAGATACTCGAATAGAGTTCTTATTGAATGTTTACATTATAGAAAATAACTCAAATGAGACCATAACTGTGTTACAAGGAAGCTACACATGCATCTAAAAATATGTATGGATATCTAGTAATCTTGTATTTTCTTAAAAAAATGTATCAATTTAATATATTTTATTATTGTTACATAAGTCATAGGCATATTCAAACATAATTGCAACTTATGTTTGAGTTTCAACTTTCAGTCTCTCTACAAACTTTATTTGCAGTATTACAAATAAATTTTAAAGAGAGGCTGAGAAGCTGAAACACAAATATAGGTTGCATGTCTTATGTAACAAAAATAATATATATTAAAAATTATCTTGAATAAAAAAAAATCAATTAAGTATTTTTGTTAGTTAGTTAGTATTTTTTACATTTAAAAATTTTAATTATCCAAAGAATAATTTCTATTTAAATTTATATAACTAATAACTCATATAAAAAATATATATAAAATATTATAATTATAACAAACTACAAAGTATACATAAATCATATGAAAATATATATAAATTATGTAACAAATAACTTATAATTTTATAATAAAAAATAACTTATAAAATTTTATTTATAAAATTTGTAGTTTAATAGTTAGTATTATATGTATTAATATACAATATATTATTATTATTTTTAAAAGACGGATCGGGCCAGCCTATCCTTGAACCGGTTCGGATTCATACCAATTCGGCCCGGTCCACCACACACCGGATCATAGGTCCGAACTGGTTCCAAATGAAATACTACTGGACTGGATCGGATCGGATCGGATCGGATCGGTCCATTCTTTCTCTCAGATTCGATCCGATCCAGACTGAACCCGATCAGCGTGGGCCGTGGGCCGGCCCGTACGGGACCCATTAACATCTTGAAGCACATGTTGATGGAGTTGTATATTTGTGTAGTTGTCGTGTAGTCCAGGAATATTAGCTATAATATTGGAGGCTTTCTAGATACGGCATATAGTTTTCCTATTTCGAGAATAATAATCAAATTTTTATCACAACCTCTAGAAAAATTATTGCACATTTTTAGAATATAATGATTATGTTGTACTTCAAATCAATACAAATAATATATTTGTATTACACGATTGAATTATGGAGGGTTTTTTTGGTTTATGAAAACCGTCACATGGTAGATATGTATTGTTTGGATTCGCATTAAGGTTTAATTATGTAGTTTCTATATGGTAAAATTATGCTCTATGAATATGTAATGAGAACAAATCTCTCTTGAAAATTGATTCTTCAAAATAAAATAGTTTTCCCAACTAGGCGACAATATTGTATATGGTTTGTATTCATCTATGGAGTGTTACGGACGTCGTCTGACGATCGGAGAAATCCAAGTAGAGTCGAAACATTGATATGATACTATCTACAACCAAAGAGTATTAAGCATAATACTAACAACATACTGTAAATATACTGGAAAGTGCGCCAAAGTTTTCAACAAACATGATTAAAATACATTGTTTTAGCGATGGAATTATCCGTCGCTAAAATGCATTTTTCGGTCGTTATTTGATTTTAGCGACGGATTAGCGATGAAAATATTTTGTCAGAATAACTTATGTCGCTACGAAAATTCCGTCGCTAGCCCGTCGCTCAATCGAGAGATTAGCGACGGACTGGGCGACATAAAACCAGCGACGGATCAGCAAACTTTCTGACTACTTACCGACGGATTAGCGACGGATTATGTGAGCCTAAATTTGCCAAAAAAATTAGAAGGTTTTGCACATTCAGGGCTCACAGTGTTCGTCGCTAATCCGTCGCTAATCCGTCACTCTCCGTGACGGATTAGCGACGGATTGTAGCAACGAATTCTGATACATGTTTGGCACATTTGTGTGTATCAGACGTTTACGAAATTTTTCGTCGCTGGATATTCGTTGTCCTGAGATTTTTCGTCGGAAATCCGTCGCTGACCTGAGAATTTTCAGATTTTTTGTCGTTATTACGTCGTCAGTCCGTCGCTAAAGTTAATATTTTTTCCAGAAATCAATTTCTGTTGAGCATATACCTGTTATACATTCACCATTTTTTACACAAATAAATTTTACACAAGCAAATTTCACACAAACTAATAAAATCTACACAAACAAGTACACACGTTATATATAGGTCGAAATAATAAAGTAGAGTAATACAAACTTGTACAAATAACTGTTATACAATCCCACAATGTCAAATAAATACAATCAAGTCAAAAACAACCAATTAAAAAAATCACAAACTCAAAAAATCAATCAAATCGACGGCGGAGGCGGAGGCGGCTGCGATTGTCGGCTAGCCATGTACTACGTCACAACCATAGCGATGATATCATGTAGATCATCTGGAACAATGGCAGACGGAGCAGTGGCAGGAGTCGTCGAAAGAGCTAGAGGACCCATCGATGCCGTCGAAGGAGCTGGAGCCGTTGGAGTAGCTGGTGTAGCCGTCAGAGTAGTCGTTGGAGGAGCAAGTTGTCACGCCCCAGTCCCAAAATGCCGAGGGACTGAGCACGTGCACAATGGCCAGCAGCACGCACCGATGGACAACCCAAATTGATGGATCCATCAGGGCATGCTTAAGCTGTAGTTCTAGCAGTACTAAGTACAAGTCTCAGGTATTTCTAATCTCATCCACAGAATAAACACAGAGTAATGCCAGAAATAATGCAAATGGAAATAAATAAGCAATAAATAAGATTATCTCGGGAAACAACTCCGAGAATTAGTCTGTTACAATTAAGGAAACATAGACTGGAAATAAAATGCTGAAAAGGAAATACTGTGTAGCTGAAGCCGATGCTCAGGTGAAGTCTTCTGCAACTATCTCGTCCTCGGTTCCGGGTTCTGCTCCAAGGAGTGCTCCTGTACCGTACACCTCGGGGAAGTTTTCCTCGGCTATACCTGGGGACATAGTCCATTCCAGGTCCTCAGGGGACATAACAAGGTACGGAAAACACAAGCCAAAACATATGCAGTGCAGCAATAATGAAACAGCAGGGTGAATATGTAAACCAGCTAGTGATATGTATGTGAGAGTTTAGTCATACTCAGGCTGACTACTACAGGATCAGTGTCAAAGAAACCATAGCAGTATTTTCTCGAGAGGCCAGTAAGGAACCAAAGCTCTGTATCAGAGTCTAAGGCACCGCCAGTTAAAAATATTTATATTATATTATATTCAGCCTTGATATGATAATACTCTCCCCACCCCATGTAGTCTCATGTCACAGTTCCAGAATATATCAGGTACAAGTCACGCAAGTTTGAACTAATGCAACGAGTCAGGCTAGAATCTAAGCATTTAAACGGGAAATGACATAAAAATGTAACCTATACGGAATCACCCAGTATATGTCAGGTAATTCCGTCACATGAATAGTGTCAGGTGTTCTGGGTTAAGCAGTTAAACAAGTTACATGAGAATCTACCAGAAATCAAGTAAAACACTATAACCAGAAATATCTGAGGATTGACAAACTTTATGTTCCTACTGTTGCAAAATTAAATCAAGAAAATATATAGCAAGCTGCAGGATTTGGCAATGTATACTTGCCCTCTGATGTATAACTAAGTCCAGGAATTATTTAGCAAGACTGCAAGTTTTGGCGAGGTACACTTGCCTGTGGTTCCTGTTCGGTTTGCAGTTCTGACCTCGGCGGAAATTGCAGGCGGTACTCCGGTTGCTGAAACAAACATCACCATCAGATCCAGAAAATATCAATCAGCTAGAAACGCCTGTCCTTGGGTCCAATTTGGAGACAAGGGCAGAAACGGCAGTTTCGGGTCAAAACGGGGTCCACATGTGGGCCCGCTTTGCACCGAAAAATGCGTCAGGGTCAAAGGTCTCCAAATTCACCAAACTTAGTGTCAACAGGTCAGAAACGCTGATACGAACCCAACGGAACTTCCAGAATTGGATTCCGATGAGCCGAACACAAAATCGCCCGTCGAGCGGGGCCTGTGGGGCCCACGACACGCGATTTCGTCAACGTTCTCAGAATCGAACCAAACTTGGCTCACAGGACCAGCGTATTGCTACGAGTTCGATGGCGCAAGTTTCGTCTCGATCCGACGTGTGTACACCAAGTTAGGGTGAAACGGGGTCTGGTTTTTCCTGTTTTTGGATCGCGGTGTGCGATCACCACAGGATGCGATGCCCCGAACAGTTTGTCCGGACACCGAGAGGGTCATACAGGCTTCGCAACGCAATTTGCGGAATCGAAAATGGAGCTACGAATAAAAAGTTACGCGTACCTGAACCTCGCTGAAAAATCGGGATTTCGCCGTGTCCGACTCGACACGGACACTGTGTCCTGTGTCCGTGTCCGACACAGGAACAGTAACTAGGATTAGGGTTAGGGTTACAGCCGAGCTCGGCGGCGGGGCTCCGGCGGCGGGGCTCCGGCGGCGTGGGGGGGCTGGCTACGGTGGCGCGGGGACGGCGAGGGGACGGCGAGGGGACGGCGGCGCCGGGCTCGCGGCGGAGCGGCGCAGACGGCGCAGAGCTCTGCTGCGGCTGCTGCTGTGCTCGCTGGCCGGAGAAGAGGAGGGGGAAGGTGGTTGGCGGAGTCTGGTGGCGCGGTGGCGGTGAGGCGGCGAGCGGTGAGGCGGCGCTGCGGCGGGGAGCGGAGGGGTAGCTAGGGTTCAGGGAGAGAGGCGGCCGGAGGGGACTGATGGGGGGGGGTTAAATAGGGTTGCGGCGGGATCGTGGCTCCGGGCGAGGCGGAGCGGAGGGGCCGAGGGGCGCGGGGGCGAGGCGACGTGGCCGGCGGGGGCGCCGCGGGAAGCGCGGGCGGTTGCGGGCCGAGCGGGGGAGAGGGATCGTGGCGGGTCGGGTTTTGCGGGTCCGGGTCGGGTCTGTTGGATCCGACCCGACCCGCTAGGGCTCGGGTTGGGCTGGCTCTGTTGGGCCGGGCTGGGCCGGCCCAACGGGCTGGGCTAGGTTTTAATAATAATAATAATAATAATAATAATAATAATAATAATATTAATAATCAGTAAAATAAATAATTAAATAATTAATTAATTAAATAAATAGTTTTCAGGCATTTAAAAATAGTTCCGGGGTCCGATAAATTCCAGAAAAATTGCCCTAAGTCCAGTTTTTCATTTTACATCCAAAAATATTATTTTCATAATATTTTAATACTGTTTAATATCAATTAAAAATCATTAAATAATTAAAACCCTGTTTTTAAATTACAGAAAAATTCCAGAAAATTCCAGAAAATTGTGAAAAATTCCAGTTTTAAAATTTTGAAAATTCAGGGGGTTTACACAAGTGTTACAGCATCACGAGTGTCTATCAACTGTCGGACCAGTCCATGTAGTTCATGCATAGTCTTCGTGAGTTGCTCTAGAGACATCGCACCAGAAGGAACGTCGAAGCTGGGCACTAATGGAGCTGGAGTAGCCGTCGGAGGAGCTCTGGAAAGAACCGATGGCATCGATGCCAACGATTCGATACCGTACACGCTGCCTCATTTTTCTCTCCCGACAACTTGTACCCACCGATCGTTTCTCTCAGTCGGCGTACTGCTCTCAGCGTCCCCCTCTAATGTCTCATACGTCTCCTATATTTTTTTATATAAATAGGTTTAGAGTTAAGAATTTTAGAGTTATATGTGTTATATTTGATTTTGTTTAGAGTATCATATTAGATACTAGATATCATAGTATATGTATATAATTTGAGTTATATTTTTTATATTTGATTTCCATGATATTTTAAAATAGGATATTAACCAAGGTTCAAAGTATCAGAATCGGTATCGGCCTATTCCTATGAGGTTTGAAGTAAATTGAATGAAATTATAATTTTAAGTATTTATAGTATTATTTCTTAAAATATGATATTAACAAAGGTGCATAATTTTAAGTATTTACAGTGTTGTTTCTTAGTATTTTTCAAATTGAATGACCTAGAGTTGACATAGTTTGACTCTTTTGACCTAGAATCTAATTAAATTATAAAAATAATCTAATTAAATTGACAAAATTTTATAAAGACAACTTACATATGTTTTGGCGGCCCGCTCATCTACGAGCTTCCAATCTTTTTTTCTTTTGTGGGTCCGCTGGAAGATTGCTGGATTCGACGGTCTTGGGGTCTTCTCTGGCTCTGACGGCCTCATCTCACTGTAAAAATTAAGCAATTAATAAATAAGAAAAAAAGATTAGAATTACAAAAAAATTGATCTAGCAAAAAATTTCAATACTAACCATCCGTTGAAAATGCTCGACGGTCGGAATTGATACACCAGTATGAAGACCACCCTTAGCATGGGCCGCCTTTGCCTTCTCGCACTTGGCCTTATAGGTCGGGGTGTCCTTCTTCTTCTTCATTTTCTTCCAGTACTCCGCCTTCAGCAACTCCTTGTGGTGATCCATCCAAGTGACGCCAGCGTCTTCTGGTCATTGATCATATCTTCCAACCTCTTGTTGGCGACGGTCTTGTAGCACTTTCGGATATCACTATCTCTATGATCTAGCCACATTAAAACCTCTGCAAGTTAGAAAAATATTTTTTATCATTGTAATCAATGCGAATATGATCATCTCTGAAGTTGTCGTCGTCCTCGTCTTCGTCCCGCCATACTATAGGTAAATCTGCACCAAATAAAAAAAAATGGTGTCATCAAACAAATAATCATAAAGTAATGGTGTAGTGAAATAAGTAAATACTAGTGTGATGATGAAATAAATAATAATCGTGTCATGAAATAACTAAATAAATATCTAAGCTAATGCATATGTATGTATGTACTAATCTTCTTCATCTTCCGAATTATTTTCTGAATCGTCTTCATCTTCTACTTCTTCATTTTTATTTTCACTTCCACTATCACTATCACCTTCATTATCCAATTCTTGTTCATCGCTCGATACCTCCATATCAGAGTTCTCCTCTATATGAGGTAAATCTTTTATCTCAATTTCTTCGTCAACTCTATCATCCTCTATAGTAACGTCAACCCCCATACCATCAACACCGGTCGTACTCATATATGCAAGTTGAGGCATTACCACCTCATCCTCTTGGTATGCTAGATTCTCAACATTATATGTGTTTCTAGCTTTAGTTTTGCATACATTCCACCAATCTTTATTATTGCTTCGTCGACTAGGATAGCTCGTATAATACACTTGAACCGTTTGACTAGCCAACACAAATGGTTTAAAACCTATATTTTTTTTCCCATATTTTATATCAACAAACCCAAACTGTTTGTCAATTTTTTATCCTTACTTGGATGTTGTGTCGAACCAATCATATTTAAATTGCACAATTTTTGTCTCATAAGAGTAATCCATCTCCACGACATCTCTTAGTACACCGTAATAGTCGAATTCTGGATCGGCATCGTAGGCTGAACCCCTCACACATACTACATAATTTTTTGTATAATTAGCCTCCTCATCGACAAATGATTGATTAATAGACTTATCAGTGGTTCTAAATTTGAAGTTATTGATAGTGTATCCATCCCAACACTTTGCCATCTTGCTTGGTCCGATAGCTAATACTCGAAGTCGTTCGTTCTGTAAGTCTGTACCATGACAAAAAATCTGAAACATCACGTATCATATAGACATTAGACAAAGATTGATATGAATGCTAAAATTTATAATGCTTAATGTTTAGGATCCGTACATAATTATGGAACCACAATGGATATTTTCTATCAATCTCTCTAGCAAGATCATCTTTATTAATATATAGGTCTCTCTATTTTTATCTCAGCTCTAAAAGTACTGTGATAATAAGGAGAACAGTTAGAGCAATTCTTTTTCAAGTATATACAAAATTGAAATATCTAGGAAAGATGTGTCGCTTACTTCTCAGTTGGTTTATTTTGTGTTCGGTCCAGATTAAAGGATGCTATTTTAATTTGACGGCCACGATTACTTTTAACTTGTGCCTAGATTGGGGATCCTTTATATATATATATGAGCTTCTCCATGTCCCGAGGCTTGTTACCTTAGACAAAAAAAAAAGACTTTGCAAGAGAGAGTTCTTAAAAGTCATTAAGGGACTCAAGACGAAGAAGAAAGATCGTTGGAGATCTCGTAAGAAAAGAGTTTCGCATTACGGTACAATAAATGTAATCCTTGTAAGATTTTCTTTTTGATTCAATAAAGTTATTCTTCTCTTGTCCCGTGGAGTAGGCTGAACTTGACCGAACCACATTAAATATTGTATTTTTGCGAGTTGTGTTCTTATGTTGCTATTATTCTACGATTAATGTGCCTTGTTATAAATTTTCTCATTATTATGGTTATTGTTTGCATTGTTTCCACCGGTGTACACAACAATTACAATTAGAACTAAGGAAACCTTTGAGATTTCAAATTCTTAAACGAAAAGTGTCGACATTGGTCCGCCCCTATCTATTCAAGTTAGGATTCTCAAAATCGTAGGTTCATTATGATCCGAGGGAGAATTTTATTAGGAAGTGAAGATGAAGAAAAGAAGGGTTATAGTCACTCACAGATTAGAGAATTGTCGAGAAAGAAAAATTATTTCACAACGACCAAGCTTCCTTTGTGCGTCCTCATGTAATTGCACCAACATTGATTAAATATATTTCTTTCTATCTTTTCTTTCTCTTTATCTCAAAATCCATTATAAATGTAGAGGTCGATGAAAGGGAACAACAAAATTATTTATCGAAAATAAACAACGAAAGCGCATTAATTAAAATCAAGTAACGAAAACGTTCAAAATAAGAAAAGTAAAAAGAACAAGAGAATAAACTCATATTTTGGACTTATTCCAACAGAAGCCAATCCATGGATAGTAATGTCTCGATACATTTGTCCTGATCAATTAGTTGTTAAGGATTTAACCACTTAACCCATTTTTGATTGGATTATACTAGCGACAAGCCAACATGATGCTGCTTCCAGGAATGGGCACTACAAGGAGGAGTCGAGGTACCGATACAAGATTGTTTATACTACCAGTAACCAGTATATTTGTCAGTATATTAGTAAGTACACCTAAGTTTATAACAAGTTTTAGCTAGGGGTCTCAAACCTCTCACGGTATACTGGAAGTATACTGGCGGAGTGGGGGGATGGTTCTTTTTTGTGTGTGGTTCAGATTAAATAATATTATTTTGTCAATCAAAGATTGTGCCTAAATTAGGATTAGGTTGAGAATTATTTATAAACACTTTACCATGACCTAGTTGGGTTGGATAAAAATGAGACTTTGCAATAGATAGTTCTTGAAAACTGTTCAAGAGGAAGAATGAGAGATATTAGCTCGTCAGAGATCTCGTAAGGAGAGAATTTTACGTTGCTGTATAGTGTGTAGTTCTTGTGCGATTTTTTTTTTTGTTGATTTAATAATTTTTTTTTTCTTGTTCTATGAGCAGGTCGAATTTGACCAAAAACCACTTTAAATTTATAAATATTACATGTTTATATGTTATGTTTTTTTTTGTATTCTATTGTTTGAAATATTGTGCTTTGTTATTGAATTGTCTGACACTAAGATTATTGTTTACATGGCTTATGCGTGTGTGCACACCACACAATCCTTCTCCGAATGATTTGAATTGGGTGATGTTCTTGTGCAGTCAAAAATGACATGAAAGACGAAATTATGTCCATATATAATTCTTTGCTAAGTTAGTTAATTCTAGTGGCTGATAGGTGCCATCTTATTTCCAAGCTGTCTTGTAAACCCTAGCTTCAAGTTAGTAAATTGACTTGTTGTGGAATGGGAATCAAATCCGAACTAACTGGACAATGGCTGGAAATGAACAGAGAATCAAATCCAACCTGAGTCTTGAATATAGTTGAGTCTCTTTTTTTTCCTTTTCTTTTTCTTTTTCTTTTTTTGTATCCATCAAAACTAGAATTTGTATTCTATATTTATCGTTCCACTCAAAAATTATCACATGTCAAATAACAAATCAAAATCAAAATTATTATAGATGTTCAAAACGTGGTTTTTAAGTCCTGAGTTAAAGATGGAACTTGGCTCAATAATTTCAAGTTCCATAACTTTGTGCCATGCATAAACATAAAGAAGTCGATCTTGAAGCTCGAATTGGCTTTCGGCTCGATTGAATCCCTAGTAAGTTGCATCTAGACTGGTTAAGAATTTTTTTTCGCGTCCAGGATAAAAATTAAAATAGTATTCCTTCTTAAAAAAATAAAAAATAAAAAACTGAAAACACCAAGCTTTGAATCAATATCCGTTTACATAAAAAATACAAGTGAAAACCAACTTTACTAAATAAATCATTATATTATAATATATGAGAACTAATATTTAAAATACTACAAAAGATTATATATATATATATATATATATATATATATATATATATATAATTTAACGGAATCAAATTTGTTTTTGTATCAATCAAAATCTTGGACCATGGACAGTTGTCAGATCGGGCCTTGGTGAGGTCCGGCCCTTCCTGCATGACTATCCTATAAATACATGTACTCCGAAGCCACCCTTCTGATGCTGCTGTTGGCATCGCATCACGAAATCGCCACCAACATCAGCTGAAAACCTATATCGTCCACGCACATCGATCGTCCGGAGAATAGCTCCTTCCAACTGGAGAGCTGGTACAAGAACTTCCTCACCAATGCCACCGCGAGCGGCCACGAGGAGGATCGATGGTCCACATGTACTCCGAAGCGTTCGAAGGCTTCCTCGCCCGGCTCACAACGCAGGATCTGCACGACATCTCCAAGATGGACGGCTTCCTTTACGCCTACCCCAACCGCATCCACCCCCTCCAACTCCCCCGACTTCTTGGGCTTGACCCTCAATAGTGGCCTATGGAAGGACTCCAGCGTTTGCGAGGGTGTCATCATCGGAGTCATCGACACCTGTCACGCCCCAGTCCCAAAAATACGTAGGACTAGGACACGTAAGCATGCCAGCCGCATGGATATGGCAACTCCAATATATGGAAACCAAACTCACACGTACGCTATAATATGAATATCAAATCCACAAGTGGTATAAAACATACGTCACAAGTCACAGGGTATAATCTAAATCTCATCCACGAAAATTAAATATAAATGAATAACCAGCATCTATATAACTAGATCTCAATATAAGTATCTAAGGATGATAGTTGGATGGAAACAAATCCACTACCAACTCGAATATAAGAGCAGATACAATATGAGTACAACACAATAAACACAATATAAGTATACCAGCTAGCAATCACGGCTCGAAGAGAAGACATCCTCGAAACATGTGTAACCATCCGAATCTGCGCTCCTGCGAATACTCAAGAACAGATACACCTGGCAGGGGACCAGGTCCTCAGAGGGACATAACAAGATACTTAAACACATGTCAATAAAGTACTGAAATAAATATCCAATTGGTCGCCTAACCGTCTAAGTGAATGCAGTTTAAGAACAATTTTCCCAACGCGTGGGCTATCTGGCTAAAATGGGATTGGCATAGTTCTCTTGGAGATCCAGGGGCCTACAAAGGCACGTCGCCTTTCGAACGCCGGAGGCCCGCCTGATAATATATATAGGGGTTATCATGACCACGCATCTCCGGCGGAGCGTACGGGTTACACAAGGAAAGTGCAACGGAGCCCACACGCCTTACTTGTTGTTCTCCCCACCCCATGCTCTAAGCATGTCACATCCATGACACGATAATACCTCTAACTGCCAAGTCTACTAGCATGCAAAGTTTCTAACAGCAGTTATTCCTAACGCACGGCCCACACGTACAGAAGGCCAAACCCTGCACGCCAGTCCATGATCTATATGAGACTCACAACTCGTGTAACAACTGTGTCACGGCCAATGAACCTAAAGATGCTACATGATAATGGGGTAGTCTCATAAACAAGGTCAATGCAAATAAATAACTAAAAACATATCGAGACGACACCGTCGCGCGCATTTTATATAACAGTTAAAATATATGAACTAAAGACAGAAAATAAAGATGCATGCAACAGATAGAATATAAATAACAGTACAATGGCAAGGTATACTTGCCTGGCAAGAAAGCTGCGATGTACCAATAACCTGCTCCTGTCACGACCCGCACCCGAAAATCGGGCATGAGCCGTGGGTACGTCCAGCCTACGCCGCAGAATCGGCGGTAGAACGATGTAAAGGTCCGTTCTAGGTCAACCAACTATCTATATAACTCACAGAAAAATCCGCCATGACCTCTCCAAAAGGAGGACAACCACGCAATATATATATGAATAATCATCTCCAAAAGGAGGGCAACCACGCAATATATATATAAACTCTCAATCACAAAATCTATGGGGAAGAATATAAGCACGATATGATATAAACAAGAGACAAAACCAAAGAGAGCAAGACAATATCCAAAAATATACAGTCCAAGTCTAAAATAGCTACAATATCTCACAGCATCAAAAGAATAGGTACAATCATCCAAAACAACAACTGGAAACATTCCAGGAAACCCACCTAGCTAACTAGGGCGCTATAGGCGTCTCCTCGGCGCACTCCTCCTCGATCACGGGGTCACAACAGTCGTCAACACCCGGCCCGTAGAACGTCGTTCAATAGTCCTCAGGATCCTCTAGAAAAAATATGCCCAGTCAGGACTGGAGCGAAGTACATAACTCTGAAAGCAACTTCAAATACATGGTAAGGTGTATATGACGAGCAATAGAAAAGTATACAAGATTCACAGGAAAAAAATATATGCTGGAGCACAATAAGTAGCTGCAATATAAACTGGAGGATAATACAAGTAGTAAAAAAGTAACTGCAGGTGAGAAACATGAATACTAGCTAAGTGCCTTGAGCACAAGTTCGTTATGTGATCGGCTTAGGTTGCACATAAAAAACACTACGATAATTCCGTTATGCGTGAGTTGCATAACCGACATACACATGAATATTGTTTGGCTTTGATCACATAACCAACTCCTACTCCCCTCCCCAACTAATACCATTGGATCCAACCACAACACGCTACGTACAAGATAATAGCTCGCGCACATGAAGGCGAGAGCACAAGAAGCACATGATAGAACATGAGAATCAATACCCGAAGCACATGATAAAATATACGTGATAGAGTACCCGCTGAACACGGTAAGGGGGATAGCATCTCATGACGGGATCCACTAGTACCAGCTCGTGTAACAATGTGTCAGAATCAAGTATTACAGTTCTAGAACAGGTGATATAAATGCTATCATGAAATGGAAACTATCAGAGGTAGGTACTCGCCTGATGTCCTGAGCAACTGATGAGGATCGAGATCTGGACCGGTGTCGCAAGGACCTATTACGAAAAGCAAGGATTAAACAGGGTTTTAAGCATTTAAACTGATATAAAATAATTAAAAACAGGCTTCTAGGGCTATTCTAGGTCGAACGGGTCAAACCGGTGAAAATCGGGTCAAAAAGTCAATTCGGGGTCTAAAAGTCAACTCTAGGTCAAAACTAGGTCAAACGTTGACTTTTACGGTCAATGAGGACAATTATGGTCAAAGCTAGATCAAACTAGGGTGCCCCTGAAATTCTAGGTCAAACCGAGCTCATTAAGCTACTAAACTCACAAACTCGCCTAATCGAGATACCGGGATACCCTCGGTATCCGATACCTCGTCCTAGGCCACGCACCCCGTCTAAACCCGCTAAAACCTATGCTAGCACGCGTAAATATATATACATAAACATATAAAAATCACTCCAAAATATTTCCTAGGCTAATGCTCAAATACCCCGCTCAAAACTCAATACCTTGGGTATCTCAAGGTATTGAGATACCTCGGTATCTCAAGGTATTGAGATACCGCTCTCAAACCCCTCTAACTAGCTATCTAACTAATAATTATACACCTAGTTATTAATCTAGGCTAGGAAATATATATATCTACCATATTTTTATATATCTAAGTAAGTATATATATATATATATATATATATATATATATATATCCACACACACATATACAAATATCCATTACCTTACCTATACACATATATATATAACTATAGGTATATAGATATCTATATCTTAGATAGATATATATCTAGGTATCTAGCTATCTACCTATCTAGCAATCTAACTATATCTATATAAACATCCTATCAAACTATCTATTATACTAACTATCAATCCATCTATCTAGCTATCTATTTATCTAGATCTATATACTAATATCTATCTAGTTATCTATCTATTAACTTATCTATCTAATATATTCATCTATTAATCTATCTAACTACCTCTCCCTCTACTACCTAGCTATCTCGCTGTTGCTGCTGCCCTTGCTTGCCTTCAACCTTGCTGCTGCTGCTCCCTGACATCGCTGTGCAGCTGCTGCTGCTCTTGCTGAGACTGCTACTGCTGGCTGATACTGTGGCTGCTGCTGCAGCTCCTTGCTGCTGCTGTGTTGCTGCTGCAGTGCAGCAGCAGCTGCTGCTCCATGCTGCAGTTCACTGCCCCCCCTCCATCTCACAAACACACACACACACACTCCTATATATATATATATATATATATATATATATATATATATATATATATATATATATATCACTATATATATATCACTATATATATATATATATATATATATATATATATATATATATATACATACATATATCTATATATATATACTACTAGATAGATAGATATATACACACACTTATACATAAACTCTAACACACACACTAACACACTCACAAACACTAATACACACACACACTTAAACACATATCAACACACACACACATATAAATATATACATAGCTAAATATATATATATATATATATATATATATATATATATATATATATATAAACACCTATATATATATATATACACACACTCATCAAATATATATATATATACACATACACCTATATATATATATATATATATATATATATATATATACATATACACACACAAGCACACTTACACATATACATATAAATATACACATAGACATATACATACACAAGCACATAGATATAAATACACACATATATATATAAATATATATACATAAACACACATACATATATATATAAATATATACATATATATATATATATATATATAGACACATATAAATATATATAGAGAGACACAACACCACTCAACCATAACACACAACAACACGCCCCACTCACGTCCAACAATCCCGACACTCACCAACACCCTAAAATATATAAAATATAACTCAAAAACTCTAGCACACACTCCCCGATACTAACCCAATGCGCGCACAAGCCCGAAACGAGGAAACCAAATCGAAATGGCCGTTCGGTCATTTCGACGAACACGTGGTGCGCGGTTCGAAAAACCTCCTGAAACGCACACCAAACGAACTCGGAATCGGCCCAAAATTTACCCACACACTCTAAACGATGCCTAGATTCTAGAAAAAGTGCCCCCGCGTCGATTCTAGGCCCGTGGCGGAAACGCACACGCACTTAGAATCGGCGACGACGAAAAACCCCAATTTTGCCCGAAACGTCCGTTTCTCCGCGACACGACTTCCCGTGTCCGAACGGAGACACACACTCACCCTCAAGACACCCGAAAACGTCTACCTAGGTCCGTCTAACCTAGGGCATCACCCAAAATTGGACCAATTTCGGATTCCACCCGAAATTGACACAAAACCTAATGTCAAAGTCTCTAAACTCAACCAAACTAGTTCCAACTTCCTCCCACGGGTAGGCTTAGGGTTTAGGAAGGTTCTATAACACTAATTACACTACATAAAAGTAATTAGTAAGGGAAAAGTTAGGGTTTACCTCTTGGGAGTTGAAATCCCAATGCCAAAGTCTCCGATCTACTTGGAATCACCTCCCTCAAGCTCCAAGCCTCCAATTCTAGCCTCCACACTAAATCTAGGCTCCACACGCCTAGGTTAGGGAAAAAGCAAGGTTAGGGCTAGCATAAAGAAGAAAGAATGGAAGAAAGAAGGAAGAAAAATGGAGAAGAACTCACCTTGAAGAAGAAGAAGGAAGAAGAAAGAAGAAGTGGAGAAGAAGAAGAAGTGAAGAATATGAAGAGGGGGAAGGGGCTGCTGCTCTTGCTGGTTCTCACGGGTGGGTGTGGGTAGGTAGGGGGCCGGCCAAGAGAATTAAAGGGGGTTTACATGTAGGAAAGTCCAAAATGCCCTCCACACACTTGGTTTTGGGTTCCGGGTTCCAAAAACACTCAAACTAACTCCAAATCTCTCCCACTAACCCACTAAAAATATAATAAATATTTCTAAGCCCCAAAATAATCCTCACAAGGGTGTGGGCTGGGTCGAACATGGGTCCACTAGGGTCTGACATGGGTCCAGGCTAGCCAAAATCCTAAAACAATCATTAAAAAAATAATACAATTACTAAATAAATATAAATATAATTAATTAAATACAATACACAATTTACCAAATAAAAAAAAAAAAACAACCCTATTTTCTATAATCGGGTAGTCACAAGCCTACCCTCCTTAAAATAATTTCGTCCTCAAAATTAAAAGACGAAACTAGGACAGGAATGCAAAGAAAGAACCATACCTCAGGGCTCGAAGAGATAGGGGTATCGCTCGCGCATTTCATCCTCCCTCTCCCAGGTCGACTCCCCTGGAGAGTGATGCCTCCACGCAATGCGAACCAAGGAAATAGTCTGGTTCCTCAACACCTTCTCCCGCCGATCCAGAATCTTCACCGGCTGCTCTAGATAGCTAAGAGTAGGGCCCACCACGATCTCTGAGTGATCCAATACGTGACTGGGATCCGCCACGTACCGTCTCAACTGTGACACGTGGAACACATCATGAACTCCCTCCAGCGTAGGCGGCAACTCAAGCCTATATGCCACGGCGCCGACCCTCTCAAGGATACGGAAGGGTCCGACGAAACGTGGGCTAAGCTTCCCGCCTCCACCGAAGCGAATAGTGCCCCGCGTCGGAGAAATCCTCAGGAACACCAGATCTCCAACCTAGCACAAACAAGGTCTCTTCACTTAGCCTAAAACAAGCAATCACAAGCAAACACAAGAACAAAATCTAGATTCTAAGCTATACCTCGAACTCCAAAGGTCTCCGGTGGCTATCGGCCCAATGCCGTTACCTGTCCTGCGCCACCCGAAGTCTATCTCTAATGAGTTTGACCTTCTCCGCTGCATCAACCAACATCTCCGGGCCAAGCAAAGCTTTCTCACCTACATCATCCCATGATAACGGAGTGCGACACCTCCGTCCATACAACGCCTCGAAAGGTGACATCTCGATAATGGCTTGGTAGCTGTTATTGTAAGCAAACTCTACCAAGTGCAAGTGATCCTCCCAAGAGCCTCTGAAATCCAAAACACAAGTACGAAGCATGTCCTCAAGTGTCTGAATGGTCCTCTCTGACTGACCATCTGTCTGCGGATGATATGCAGTACTAAACTTGAGCTGGGTGCCCAAGCTAGCCTGCAGGCTCCTCCAGAAATGTGAAGTAAAGCGACTGTCCCGATCTGATACTATGCTCACAGAAACTCCATGCAGTCTGACTATATGGCGCACATACATCTTTGCTAGTCTCTCTGCAGACGTACCCACTTTGAATGGTAGAAAGTGGGCCGATTTGGTCAACCTGTCCACGATGACCCAAATCGCATCCTTCCCTCCTGGAGAACGGGGAAGTCCAGAAACAAAATCCATGGTCACATGCTCCCATTTTCACTCCGGAACGGGTAACGGCTAGAGCAATCCTCCTGGCCTCTGCCTCTCCGCCTTCACCTGCTGGCACACTAAGCATCGGGATACGAAGCGTGCTACCTCCCGCTTCATCCCGTACCACCATACATGTTGTCTCAGATCTCTATACATCTTGTTGGCACCTGGATGCATAGAATACTGGGATCGATGCGCCTCCTGGAGAACCTCCTCGCGCAACGACCCACTCGGCACACACAATCTGGTACCGTGCCGCAATGAACCATCATCAGCAATGGTGAAATCACCTGACAATCCCATCTGAACCTGCGCCCTGATGCTCCTCAGGGACTCATCCTCAAACTGTGTAGCTCTGATCCGGTCTACCAACTCTGACTGAATCTGCAGTCCCCACATCTGCATCTCAACTCCAGGCACTATCATCTCAATGCCCAAGCTCTCTAGATCTGCCAAAAGATAACGATCTGTAGTCAGGCACATAGCTACCGAATACCTGCTCAACGCATCCGCAACTACGTTCGCCTTCCCTGGATGGTACTGCAACAATATGTCGAAGTCTTTCATCAACTCCAACCATCTCCTCTGCCTCATGTTCAGCTCTTTTTGGGTAAATACATACTTCAAGCTCTTGTGGTCTGTGAAGATCTCCACACGCTCTCCGTATAAATAGTGTTTCCACAACTTCAGAGCAAAGATGACCGCTACCAACTCCAAATCGTGGGTAGGGTAGTTCTTCTCATGATGACGTAATTGCCTGGAATCATAGGCAATCACCCTCCCATTCTGCTGTAACACACAACCCAGTCCCTTTCCCGATGCATCACTATAGATAGTGAATCCTCCAGAACCTGATGGCAACGTCAACACTGGAGCTGTCATCAACCTCCTCTTCAGCTCATCAAAGGCAATCTGGCACTCCTCTGACCAAATAAACTCCACGTCCTTCCGAATCAGCCTGGACAACGGCTCTGCAATTCAGGAAAAATCCTGAACAAATCTTCTGTAGTAACCTGCCAATCCCAGGAAACTCCTGACCTCGGCTACTGAACTCGGAGCACTCCATGCCTCAACTGCCATGATCTTTTTCGGATCTACCAAGATACCCTCTCCAGTCACCACATGACCAAGGAATTCTACCTTGTCAAGGAAGAACTCACACTTCGAAAGCTTTCCATAAAGCTTCTCCTTCCTGAGAGTCTCCAGCACTATCCTCAGATGCTCCTCGTGCTCCTCTGGGGTCTTCGAATACACCAAGATATCATCTATAAATACTACCACAAACCTGTCCAGATACGGATGGAACACCTTGTTCATCAGATTCATGAACACTGCCGGGACATTAGTCAACCCAAACGGCATCACCAAGAACTCATACTGCCCATATCTGGTCTGAAAAGCTGTCTTCGAAATATCCTCCTTCCTGACCTTTACCTGGTGGTAGCCTGTCCTCAGATCAATCCTGGAAAACACTCTCGCTCCGCTCAACTGGTCAAAAAGATCATCAATACGCGACAGCGGATACTTGTTCTTGATTGTGAGGTTGTTCAGAGCCCTGTAGTCGATACACATCCGTATCGACCCATCCTTCTTCGGCACAAAAAGTACCAGAGCACCCCACGGAGAAGAACTAGATCTGATAAATCCCTTGTCCTGAAGCTCATCCATCTGCTTCTTCAACTCTATCAGCTCACTGTTGCTGACTCTATAGACGTGCTGAGATATCGGCTCCCCGCCTGGCACCAAGTCTATAGAGAACTCCATATCTCTGTCCGGAGGTAAGCCTGGCAACTCCTCCGGAAAGACATCCATGTACTCCTCTATCAGTGGATGTAGCAACCTCGGCTCTACTACCAGGGCTCCGCAGAAGACTCCCTCGGTCTGCTCCGCTGCTCCTCTGGCAAACTGAACCTCTGGCTCACCTGGCGGACTAAACAAAACTCTGCCTCCACGACAATCTATACTAGCACAATGCGTACTCAACCAATCCATCCCGAGTACCATGTCGTAGCTCGGAAGTGGCATTACGAGTAGGCACACACTCAACTCCCGGCCTCCCAAGGTAACTCTCCGGTCTCTGCAGACATCATTGACTAGGATGATACCACCCCCGGTCGTGATCTTGCAGAGTCTAGCTAAAGGTTCAGCAACAAGATGGTGTCTAACAGCAAAAGATACAGACACAAAGCTATGGGAAGCACCGAAATCAAATAAAGCAAGAGTTGGAATGGAATCAAGAAGAACAAAACCTGAGATAACATCACCAACTGGCTCGGCCTCGTCTACTGTCAGGGCAAAAGCTCGCCCCAGCTGTCCTCCTCGGTGCTGCTGCTGGTGCTGGGCGAACCTCTGCTGCTGAGTCTACAAAGGCTGACCTCTCTGCTGCGCTGCAGGTGCTCTGGCTGGTGCCCTCTGAGCGGCTCCTCCACCCTGAGCTGTACGGGCAAGCGTTGAAGGATAATCCTTCAGCTGGTGATCTGCGGTGCCACACAATAAACATCTGCCCAGCCTCTTTCTGCATATGTCCCATCCGTGCCCTGGCTTCCTACAGAAAGGGCAAACGATGGGCTGCCTCTGGCCGTGCTGCTGACCCTGCCTCTGCTGTTGGGGCGCCTGTCGGAAGGGCGCACGACCCTGACCCTGGTGTTGATGGGTCTGCTGGAATGGCCTCTTGGCTGGGCTGCACTGCTGCCTGCTCCCGAAGCATCTCTGCTCCTCTTCGTATTCAGCTATAGGTCATCCTCAGCCCTCTGTGCGTCGCTGACAATCTGCTCGAAGGTCGCCTCGCGGTCGCTCCTAGTCAAGGACTTGACCGCTATGACCAAGCCCTTGCGGAACTTCCGCGCCTTCGCTGCCTCAGAAAACCCCTCAACAAATCTGCCCAGATGGCAGAACTCCGCTGCATACTCGTCCACTGACATACTCCCCTGGACGAGCGCCTCGAACTGACTCTCTAAGGCACTGAGAGCCACATCCGGGAAGAAGTTCTCCTTGAAAAGCTTCTTGAAAGCCTCTCAAGTCAGTCCCGAAACTGCTATCCGCGTATCCGTGCGGTACCAAGTGAGGGCAAGGTCGAACATCTGGCTGTCCGCTGCCTCGATCTGCATGCTGGCTGGGATCATCGCCAGCCTAAAGATGCCCTCTATATGCTCGATCCAGTCGTCGGCGTACAGGATCCCCTCTGTGCCGCGGAACTCCTTAGGCCGCATCCTCTGAAAATCGATAATAGTACCCGGCCTAGGATACCGAGCCTGCTCTGGCTGTGGCTGGATCTGAGCCACTCTGTCGACCGCTGTCATAGCCACCTGATGAGCATTCTCAATGCCCATCCTCATAACGTCTGCCAGGCGGTGTTGCGCATCCATCATCTCTCGGAAGAACGCGAACAACTGCGTAGCATCCACTGGTGCAGGCGGTGGTGGAGGAGGTACCACCGGAACAACTAGGGTGACTCTCGGATCAATGGGAGTAAGGGGATCTCCGAGAGAAACTGACGCTCCCTCAACCGCAGGAGTGGCGAGTGGAGCAGTAGCGGCTGCCGGAAGTCGAACAGGTCGAGAGGTGGCAGACCTCTCGGTGGCAGCTGTTGGGACGGTGCGCTGAGATCTGGTCTTCGGAGGCATCCTGAACACAGATAAAAAAAAGTCAATACAGTGCAAAAAACGATATCATCAAAGAAGGACAGTAATATTGCAAAAGAAAACAATTTCAGGAAAATTAAAGATAGCAAAAGAAATCAGGAAGGGTCCTAGTTGTGATTGAGCACACTCTCTCTCAGCCTATATCCTATATCCTATTGCAGGTAAACCTAAAAACTAGACCTGCATGGGCCGCCACCAAAAACGTGTCACAACCCGCACCCGAAAATCGGGCATGAGCCGTGGGTACGTCCATCCTACGCCGCAGAATCGGCGGTAGAACGATGTAAAGGTCCGTTCTAGGTCAACCAACTATCTATATAACTCACAGAAAAATCCGCCATGACCTCTCCAAAAGGAGGGCAACCACGCAATATATATATGAATAATCATCTCCAAAAGGAGGGCAACCACGCAATATATATATAAACTCTCAATCACAAAATCTATGGGGAAGAATATAAGCACGATATGATATAAACAAGAGACAGAACCAAAGAGAGCAAGACAATATCCAAAAATATACAGTCCAAGTCTAAAATAGCTACAATATCTCACAGCATCAAAAGAATAGGTACAATCATCCAAAACAACAACTGGAAACATCCCAGGAAACCCACCTAGCTAACTAGGGCGCTATAGGCGTCTCCTCGGCGCACTCCTCCTCGATCACGGGGTCACAACAGTCGTCAACACCCGGCCCGTAGAACGTCGGGCAATAGTCCTCAGGATCCTCTGGAAAAAATATGCCCAGTCAGGACTGGAGCTAAGTACATAACTCTGAAAGCAACTCCAAATACATGATAAGGTGTATATGACGAGCAATAGAAAAGTATACAAGATGCACAGGAAATAAATATATGCTGGAGCACAATAAGTAGCTGCAATATAAACTGGAGGACAATACAAGTAGTAAAAAAGTAACTGCAGGTGAGAAACATGAATACTAGCTAAGTGCCTTGAGCACAAGTTCGTTATGTGATCGGCTTAGGTTGCACATGAAAAACACTACGATAACTCCGTTATGCGTGAGTTGCATAACCGACATACACATGAATACTGTTTGGCTTTGATCACATAACCAACTCCTACTCCCCTCCCCCACTAATATCATTGGATCCAACCACAACACGCTACGTACATGATAATAGCTCGCGCACATGAAGGCGAGAGCACAAGAAGCACATGATAGCACATGAGAATCAATACCCGAAGCACATGATGAAATACACGTGATAGAGTACCCGCTGAACACGGTAAGGGGGATAGCATCTCATGATGGGATCCACTAGTACCAGCTCGTGTAACAATGTGTCAGAATCAAGTATTACAGTTCTAGAACAGGTGATATAAACGCTATCATGAAATAAAAACTATCAGAGGTAGGTACTCGCCTGATGTCCTGAGCAACTAATGAGGATCGAGATCCGGACCGGTGTCGCAAGGACCTATTACGAAAAGCAAGGATTAAACAGGATTCTAAGCATTTAAACTTATATAAAATAATTAAAAATAGGCTTCTAGGGCTATTCTAGGTCGAACGGGTCAAACCGGTGAAAATCGGGTCAAAAAGTCAACCCGGGGTCTAAAAAGTCAACTATAGGTCAAAATAAGGTCAAATGTTGACTTTTACGGTCAACGAGGACAATCATGGTCAAAGCTAGGTCAAACTAGGGTGCCCCTGAAATTCTAGGTCAAGCCGAGCTCATTAAGTTACTAAACTCACAAACTCGCCTAA